>NW_022045933.1:395414-407046 GCF_001654015.2 Drosophila navojoa
GAACACCAACTGAATGGAACAGTTCATAACTTAAGCCACTCACACAAAGTCCGCTCGCACACTTATTAAACAATCCAATCTATATCAAAAGCAAATAAACACGCGCCTCTTGAATGCAACCCTACACGAAGCTACATCGCTCCACCCCGGACAGGGCTGTGGCTCTACGACAACTGCAACATTCATTTGGTCGACTGTCTGACCCAATTTAAGTCTGTGGAAATATATATAAGTGTAGTCAAGTAACCCTCGCGGCGTCTAGCTACGCATTTCTGCCTTCTCTCTCTCTCTCTCCCGCTCTCTTTCTCTGTCTCTGTCTCTGTCTCTGGCTCTGCCTCTGTCCCTGTCCGTCAGTTCTTAATGAAGCAACGCACGTAAACAATAAGCAAACTTTGAAGCGAAAATTTTGCGCAAATAATGTTGGCTTTACATTTTTTTTTCTGCTTCTTATTCAGCTCGTTGTTGCTGCTGATGTTGTTGTTTGTTTTGGTGCAAAAAGAGATACGAATGCGGATACGTGCGGCGTCATGCGCCGGCAGGAACTGGCACGAAGGTCGTCCTGCTAGCAAAAGTTTTGCGCGCCAGTAACAAGTTGCTCGGAATTAGTTGCGAAAAGTGTGGCAACTCTGGCCGCGCAGCCCAGTACCATCCTGGCTCGCCCTACAC
The DNA here is from genome assembly GCF_001654015.2 of Drosophila navojoa. The sequence continues at coordinate 396,081 of NW_022045933.1, forward strand.
CGCCCCGTCCTGTCCTGTCAGCTCATTAATTTTAAGGCAACAAAACGGAAGCGTGCAGCCAGTTTCCGGTTAGCAAAAGGCCCACAACCGGAGACAGAGCGAGAACCATGTCACGAGTTTGGATATTTCCATTCCCAATTCGTATTCGTATTCGCATTCGCACTCGCATTTGTATGTGTATGTGTATTTGTATTTGTATTTCTGAGCCGCACTTGAATTATGGCTAAAAATTCTTTTAGCCTTTCAGTGTTTTCGGTTTGTTTGTTTTCTACTCTTAATAAGCAACGGCAGCGAAACTTTTCAAGTGCGCAAAATATGCGCGAACGGCACGCGATACGCCCGACAAGGGAGCCTCAGCCCCGCCCTCTAAGGGGGCGGTAGAGCCAACAGAGTCCTGCAACAGCTGATGCTGCAAGCCAGCAATGAATACAAAATTAATGTAGGTCGAAATGGCAAAGCATGCGACTGAAACTGAAATAGATTAATTACAAGTAGTTCCACTTTGGCCTCTGAGAAATTGTGGAGCAACCCGCAATGCCAGCCCTCCCCTCAATCGGCCCCATCCCCTTTGGGCCAGCGCCACGAGGCAGCTGAGAGCTATTTATTTAGCATATGAAATTTTCGGTTTTGATATATTATCAAAGAGGGCAGCCTAGGCTGCTGCTTGCAATTGAGTTCACAAGAATAAAAGAGAAAGCAGCAAAGTGAGCTTGAAGACGGTTCGGGGTGGAAGTAGCCGACTGGCGAATACCCTAGGATACCTTTAAAACTCACTTAGTTATGTGGTTTTAAATGTTTAAAGAATATTCATAGATTAAATAAATTGAGATTGGCTTTTCATTTTAAGCATTTTCATTTTAGCCATCGGAAAAGGTATAAATATTTGATTTGGTATTGCTGAACTCACTTTTATGCCTCAAGCTGAGAGATCAAAGCGCTCATTTATAAATAAGTACATATATTATTATTTTTATTTACTTATTTATATATATATGAAAAAATAATAATAAGCTTTGTCAAAGTCTGCTGATTCAGGATTGCATTGTGAATTGCAAAAAGTGTGAGAAATAAATCCCATCGACAATTTTATTTTATTTTTATTATTACTATTTTATTTAAAATTAAGAATTAGCTTGAACTTTACACATTTCATTCCATTAATTTTACTCGTCTTAAATTTACTAAGATATTCTATGAATAAATACATGTTTTTAAGAATAAAGAACGTATACATTTATTGATATATGGTATATAGACCAACACTGCTTACTTTTGTTGCTTTCTTTTTCATTTTCATTTTCATTCTAGTCGTTTCACTCGTTTCGGTAAAACCACTTTAGCCTCTTATTAAATAAGAAGTTGGCAAGCGAGATTATAAAAAGTTTGCTTTAATTACGTGAATCATGAAAAGAACGTCTAAGGCTAGATAATGCTACCTTAATACTTGACTTGGAGCCAAGGCAAAGAGCAAGCGCTGTAACTAAGCTTCACGAAGCTGGAAAGTTGAAACGGAGTGAGGGCAAAGCTGAAAAGTAGAGTCGGATTTAATATAGCTAAAGAGACGTCTAGCAAGCAGCTAATGCTATTATGCAGCTAATGTTTGTATTCGAGGCCACAACAATGCCAAATCAAGCCAATAATCAGTCTCTTTGCTTAATTTCGGGTCAAAATTGTTTATTTGTCAGATGTTCTTTTGCATTTAAATTGCTCTTTTGGCTGTTGTCCGCTGTCCATTGTCCGTTGTCCGTTATTCGTCGTCCCTGTTTGCTATTTGCTATTTGCTATTTGCATAATCTGTGTAAGTAAATGTTTCTTAAGCAATGCAAGCTGCACATATTTCTGGCAACAAATCCTTTTAGAACTGCTTTAATGCAGTTGGCCTTTTGTTTTGCCCCGATGCAACATGCCACAAGCAGCAGCAGCAGCTCAGCTTGTACTTGTATTTGTTGTGCCAGTGTACCCAAAGAAAATATGCAGCTTGGCATCAAAAGAAACAACAAGAAAAGCAAGGAGAAACAAAACAAAAAAATATATATATAGAAATAAAAATGAGCACTTGTTTGTTTGTCAACAGTTTGTGCTGTGTAGTCCTTTGTGGCCAGGCTAGTTTCCTGCCTGTCAGCCTGCCTGGCTGCACGATTCCTGCTGCCTGCTCGCCTGCCTGACTGGCTGCCTGCCTGCCTGCATATGTTGTCAGCGCTAATCAAGCGCACATATGATAAACACACAACTCTATACTTGTGTATATATTTATACACACGTATGTGTGCCGCAGACAAAGGCAGGACTTATGCAATTGTATTTGCTTAGCCAGGCTGGCGGCCTGAATTGCCTTGAGCTGTGATTCATCTCCTTCTGCGCGCATTCTGTGCATTTCTTTCAGCACAATTTCACAGGCATTTCGCCTGCTGGCTGCGCTCCTCTCCTTATGATTGATTTATGCTAATCCAGCATCCTTGGGCAATTATGCAAATGCACACAATAAAGTTTAAAGGCATGCCAATTGCATATTTCATTAATAGGATTACGACATGCCGTTGTTTTCTCTCTCTTGCATTTCGGTTATGAACTGAACTGAACTGAACTGAACTGAGCTGAACTGCACTCACTATCTAGCTCGACTGCTGTCTAAACTTGAAACTAACGAATAAAGTAACATTTTATTATGTCACTATGTCACACAGATACACACAGACACAGACACACACCAAGACAGAGTTGACATGTTGACATGTTAAAGAGCGTGTAAGTGAAGTGTGATGGAAGCTCGCAGTTACAAAAAGCCCAGAGTAGTTGCATAGAAAGCGTGAGATACACATAGTTAGGAGGGTGTATAGTGTAAGGAGAGTCTTGCTGCAGCCTCCGCATCCGTCTCGTTCCCCCTCTATCTTTATCTCTCTCGTCTCGCCGCCTCGTCTTTGACTTGTCAGCTTTTATGGTTTACTTTTTAGTTAGTTAGCAAAAAATATCTACACAACTTTTTCTTAGCATCTCCGTCTCTCTCGCTCTCACCCTGCGCATCGCTCGCTCTCGCTCTTGCTGCGGCTGCGGCAGCCACTGTCTAGGTATTCTTTATGATGGAATTTTTAATGAATTTACTTTTAGTTTGGTGTCACACAGCATCTGCATACATGGAATATAGCATGAATGCCTCGGCATCATAAGCACTGACAGCTTACATATTTCCTTAGAAAATATATATGTGTGTCTATGTATATGTATATTAAAAACGTGCGCAAAATGAAAGGTGTAAATTTGTTTATAAAAGTCAACTTCTGCCTCACTAGCCACGTCTAGGCAGTCAGTCAGCCAGTTCGCCTTTGGTATTCCTCTCCAGACTTGCCGTAGATTCACAAGATAGGACATGACGTAGCATCTATTGTCATGTGTGTTGTCTGTGTGTGTGTGTGTGTGTGTGCACGTGTCTGTGCCGTGTCTTCGCAAAGTGCAAACTCACGGACGGAGGAGGCGTGGCACAGAGCATATTTGCAAATTGAATGCGACAAGTCAAGTGCTGTGAATTTAATTTCCATTCACATAAAATTTGATTAAAATGAAACAATGAAATAAATATTACATCTGAGTGCTGAAAGCCAGCCTTGGTAAAATCAATTTCTTATTTTACTTTTAAGATCTATGGAAATATATTTCAATTGTATTAAGCTTGGCCATGCAAAGCGTCTAATTGAATGAGACATCTAGCTGAGTGCACAAAAAAAAAAAAAAAAAAAAAAAAAAAAAAAAAATTATTGTGGTGCAGTTTCTAGCTTCAGCTATTTCCACAGAAATCTTTCTATCAGTTGAGGTTAGTTAGTTTGTGTAGAATATATTCGAGTAGAACGGTTCTTGGAGATTTTTGTTAAGCATTTTTGTCAAACAATTATCATAAAAAAAATAATAATAAAAAAATATTTTCAAAAATAAATTTTTTTAGTACAATAAAACTACATAGTTGTAAATAATATTTATTTTATATATGTTAAAAATAATATTATTAATTTATGTTATAAATAAAATTGAAAAAATAATAATGTAAATCGATTTTCAAAAATCGCGAATTTATGTTATTTTAAATATATATAAAAAAAATTTCAATTTTAGACTTTTGTTACTTAGAAGCTCAGCAGCTCAATCGAGTCAATTAAATAAATTTTAAGTCGAAAGAGAAAATTTTGTGTATTGATTAGCTTTAATTAGCTCTTCAAATTTTAATTGACTTTCCATTGGTTCCAGCAAATGCAATTTGCCATCTAAAGGCACCTTTTCCCTGCCAACTCCACCTTTGCCCTTATCGCGTGGACATAAATCTGAGCGGTGCAATCTACGCTAAGCCGGTTGCTGTTCAACTTATGTTTAAGTTGAAAATTAGTCGAAAGCTAATTAACGATAAGCGTTTGGCTGTTGCCCGAAGCTGGAGCCAAGGCAACCCAAGTTAGCAGCAGTCGAAAAGTTTTAATGCATTTATCGAATGACTCGGGTAGCAGCAGCTAAGTGCATATTATCGGGCATCTATTTCAATTTCCTGCAGCAATTACAAGCCTCTGTACAGGCCCCCGCCGCGCCTGCCATGCATTGCCGAATGTAGGTACTCCCCTCGGACCAGGTCGAAACCAGTTGCTGCTTTTACGTAGATACTTTTACATGGTCTGTGGCCCGCACGTAGCGCCCACGCGGTTCGACCTTTAGCCTGGCGCAGTTCAAAGGCGAATGCTGCCAAATTGACTTTCTGTGCGCTCACTTCGTGCGCGAGAGTGCAGGGAAATTTTACTCAATTCGACTCTCATCGCGTGCGCACACGCGCTCAGCCAAACCGGTTTTCGAGTGGGACTCAAGCAATTGAGTTCGACTCGAGTATGAGCATGGGAAGAGAGGGAGAGAGAGAGAGAGAGTGTGTGCGTGTGTGTGTGGGAGAGAGGGGACTGCCAGCTGAGCAATGCATTTGTTCCACTTTCTGAGCACGTTTTTTCGGCCAACATATCGCGGCGAGGAACCTTTGTGCATTGAGCTCTGCTGTCCGGCTTTTGGTCAGCATTTGGGTTGCAGCTGAAATGAGGCGTGCCCAGGACACTCACATTCACGTTCCTGTCCCAGGAAGTACTCTGGCATCCCAAGGGACACATAATGGCCGAGATTTCAGCACTAGCTCCTTTTTCTATTTCATATATACACTAGTTTCTGGGGCATTTAAAGTATATGTGTGTCTTGTTTTTCAATTGGACACTCTTAGAGAATTTTGCAGAGCTCATTAGTAATTTATATACAATTCTTTTATATGCCATCTGCAATATAAACCACTTTACAAGCAAGCTAATAATTTATTTAAGCTAACATTTGATATTACAATTTCTGTTGAGTATATATAAAAGTTCTTTTGTAGATTTATTTAAGCTGCTCAGATGTGTTTCCACTCTAAGCAAAACTATAAAAGCGAACCAACAGCTGCCAGGTTTATAAACCAGAATCGTGTTTTCCTGCTTGGCTTTTGGCCATAAATCCAGGACGAAGCGTTGGCTTATCGAATACTCTGTCCGCCCCGTTGCTCATTATAAGCAAACGCAGAAGTTTTCGTTGCTGCAATTTGGTTTTTGCTAGAAAACCGTTGAAAACTTGAAAACTTGATAACTTTAAGCGCCTCGAAATGCGTCACGAACGTGACCGGAGCGAAGTTTTCTTTAAGCAAAAAACCCAAAGAGAACTAAGGCGAACGTCTTTTGTCTTTGCTGGCCAAAAAGGCAAACGATTCAAACTGGGTCAGCAATGAGGACGTTGAACATTTAAAAAGAAGAAGAAGATGAAGCAGAAAACATGCGGCAAAAATTGCAAAACGCTTCTTTAAGGCAAAGCAAGGCAAGGACTTGAGGAGTTGAGGCATCTCAGCTCAGCTGCGAGCTCAACTCCGAGTGAGCCATAAAGTTGAGCGTGAAAATATCCCCGCGCCACTGAGAGCGAGCGAGTGAGAGGGCAGCCGGCTGTCGCTCTCTGCGTGTGCATTCCACTCGTTGCGTGCTGGGCACAAAATTTACCTTCCGCTCGCAGCACGAGAGGCAATTCAGTCAACCACGAGCCGCTCCAGCGAACGGACGCAGTGCGCGGGCCAAATCGCAGACGAGAATAAATACAATATTCGTATTCGGGAGTTCGACCAATGACTATTTATAGACTCCGTTTTGTTTACGTGTCGTGACGCGTGTGCCAACAACATTCACTACATCGACAGCAGCAGCAGCAGCAACAATAGCGAATCAGTAGTGTTAAGAGTGGCAAACAGTTAAAAACAAAAAAAGAAATACAAAGCCAAATAGAAAATCAAGAAAGTCTCAGCCATGGCAGCAGACATGTCCCTAGCCAGCACCACGGATTACCCGCTGCCAGAGACAACAACGATGCCCAGCAGCGGGGAGCTCTATGCGGAGTTCATCTCGGCACCGGCCAGCAGCATGAGTCCCGCTGCCATCGCCGAGCACATGCAGCAGAATCAAATCACATTCGAGATACCCACAGCGCACGATCTGCGGCACATCGATGCGCTGCACTCGTTCAACACGCTGCTGCAGCGGATTGGCAATGCGGCCGGCAGCTTCGACTCCGCGCCCCCGGCCAGCATCAGCACCGAGCAGCTGTCCAAATCGGTGGTGCTCGATCTGGCCGATCTGCGGGAGCACAATGCCGATGCCGATGCCAATTCCACCTGGGAGCAGATCTTCGGCGATGCCGACATGCACGCCATTGTCAACTATCTGTGGATTGGCGTTGTCACCTCGCTGGTGGTGCTCTCCCTGGTGTTCATCATGTTCAGCTGTTACTTCTATCGCAAGTTCAGGACCTGGAAGAAATGCAGTAAGTACTCATTGAGCAGCCCCTCGATCTGCCACCTAACCCCCTTCCCGCTTCCGTGTTCATGTGCTGACTTTGTGACTCTAATCAAAGTGTGGGGCTACGACCTTATCAACGGCCATTTATCCAGCTGTTTTGGCTGCCAGGCTAAACAATATAAAATGCAGAAAAGCAACAACCACGCGCTCACACGCCCACGCGCCCTTTACGCCCCTCGGTTATGGCCGTAAGTCTCATAAATTTTGGCGCGCCTCGAAATTGTCAGCCGCTTCGCATTCCCATGGCTTTGGCCGTTGTAATTTTAGATACACAAGTTTATGATGCCACAAAATATATGCGCTGCATATTTATAATATTCAACTGACCCAGCTGCCCCGCCCATCCGTGCGCCCCACTTTACGAGCGTGATAATGTGGGGGAAGCTGTGCGAAATTTGTTTCACTTTCATAGAAAGAGAGAGACCGACAGAATACCGTTAAATTGTCTGTGGCAGCAGAAAAGTGGACAAAAAAAATTCAACCGAGCTGAGTGATATATGAGCATTATTATAATGGGGTAATTCAGCCTTATCGCAGTTGCAGCAGCAACAGCAGCCCATGAAATAAAAACATAGATATATATTAGCTGATAAGCTGGCGCGTCATATGGCCAAAAGTTCATAAACGCTGGCTTAAACAACGGCTTGAACTAAATCCAGTTACTGGCCAGAAACCTGTTGCTCGTTCGGGCTGGCTTGGGCCAAGAGCTTGCAAACAAATAGCGCAAAGTAAATCATATGCTTAGGCACTTTACACATAATTAGAAGCAAACGAGCTGTGCACACACACACACACACACACACAGAGGCAAGCTAAACCTGGAGAGTACGAAAACTAAACAAGTCTCAACTCGAGTGTCAAACTTTTTGCAGACCAATTTAGCCAAATGATTTATTTAGGCCAACAAAGAGAGTAGAGCAACAGTGAGACAGAGAGAGTGAGAGGGAGACAGAGATCGAGCGTGTGTTGTACAAGCTGTGGGGCGGGCCAAAGGCCGTGGCATTAAAGTATGGCCAACTCAACTGTCAAACTGTCAATTTCGTGCTAACGAGCCTTAAAAACTTTCCGCCCCAAAACAATGTTGGCCCGGGAGCAAAGCAGAGCAGAGCAGAGGCTAGCGGGACTTTAGTTAGTGGTAGCGGCCGTTTCGGGCCGGGCCACTACGTAAAATATCAATTTGAGCTTTGAGCGATATGTGAGCTATCCGCTTTTTTAGTTTTTTTTTGGGCGCCTGTGCGTCTAATTAGTTTCGTTAGTGTCGTGTTTGGTTTTACTTGTTCGCTCTGTATTACGTGCTACGTGTTAGACTGGCCTACATAGATAGCACACACACAGACACATACATATGTATGTCTATTTTTATGTAGAGTGTGTCTAGCTGTGGTTGCTGCAGCTCTCTGCGCTGGCTCTGCCACACGTGTGTCATTTATAATTAAGCAACTTTGGCTTAAGTTTGCTCGATTTTCGTAGCACGCTTTTCTGCGTTTAATGCTTGTTACGTGTGCCCCGCCCCCTCGCTCGCACCGACCTACCTGTCTGCCCAACCTGGCTGGCTGTGCCTGCCTTATAAATACTTAACGAGCCGTAGATGCCAGGCAGCCTCTGCCTTGGTCTTACAGTTTATTTATTAAGCAAGGCTATACACACTCACACACACACACACACACACGTTGTTTCGACGTGTAGCAAGTTTTTGGCTTGTTATCAATTAGAGCCGCACACAACTGAATTTATTAACAGGACAACAGCCAGCGGCGTCAGGCACTTGTGAATTAAAGCGAAACAGGACGAAGCAGGAGCTGCTGCCACTGTTTATTATGTTGTATAGGTTGTGCATAATTTACATCCGTTAAAAATGTAATTAAGCGTAGCACAAAAATTTGCCCAAAGGAAACCAAAAATAAAAAGGGCAAAACTAACGGCCACAACTTTCCCTCAGCTCTGCGAGTCTTTTCAATTTTTAATGGCTTCTGTGGCAGGACGCAGAACTAGCTCCAGCTAGCTGCACCTACAACCAGCTCATGTTGTCTATATTTTAGCTACCGTGTGTGGCTGGCTTTTTGGCTTTCAGTTAGCTCAGCGCAAATGGCGAATTGTAATTAACCAAATTGTTTTGTTGCTCGAGAGCATTTAGTGTGCGCAGCTTATTGAATTCAGCCATATTCAGTTTGTGCGGAACTCGCCAAAAAATGGCAGCGGTGCGAGCACTGCAAAATTGAATTTCAGCTGCTCCACTCAACAATCAGTTTTCATTGATATCAGCTGCGAAAGCGATTAAATGTAATAAAAGCTGCCCTCGAACCGCTGAGCGTGTTAAAAAATTAACAAGCATTTATGAAATGCAATATATAAATAATCATGCGTATATACACACACATTCACATTCACATGTGTAGTAAATAAAAAACTCAAAAGCGAATCGAGCTCAATTGTTGGACTCTTCAGCATTCGTCAGCTCATTGCAATGAATTTAAATTGTTGCATACATTGGGGCGCATCAGCCGAAATGAAAAACATGCCACAAATGTAACAAAAGCCAAAAACAAATGGCGTGCTAATTTTTTTCCCAACTACTGCTGCAGCTGCCAGTTCTGCTTCTTCCATACATTTCAGTTTTTTTTTTTTTTAGCTGTGGACTGCCCCAACACTTGCATAAAATATGAATCCCATGGCATGTGAGTGTGTGTGTGTGTGCCACGCCCACTGCGGACTACTCTGTGTTTGCCGTCTGTCTATCAAAAAATAAAACAAAAGTCAAATGGCTCTCTGCGAGAGTCCTCGGCACCCAAAAAATATACGAGCTTGCACTACAGTTATAACAATAAATCAACAACCGCTGCCAGCAGCACAGTGACTGCTGCCAGTATGAGTGTGAGTGTGAGTGCGGGGCTCCGACTGTGTGACTGCTGCCAGGCTGGGGGCTTTAATATTGTAATGCGCCAATTTTTGCTGTGCCACGCCTCCTCGTCTGCTGCGTACCTCCGCCCTACCCCAACCCACTTTAAAAAAGAGGAGGCACACTTGCTTTAATGGAATCCATGTGGCCAAAATATTTCTGAGCACACAACAAACAGAAAAGCGAATTGAACGCGGCACAAAAAAAGTTAAATTAATTTCAATTGAAATTTATAAAAAAAGAATTAAATAAAAATAGGCTTGAAATATAAATAATAATTGCTTGCACTGACAATGCGAAAAAATGCCGTATTCAGCTGCTGCCTGCAGGAGGTGGCTTTCATTTAATAAATGCAGCTTAAATTGCATTTAATAACCGCAACAATTTGTGGCAAGGGCAAACAATAAAAGCCACCTTCAAATCGGAAAAAAGAAGCTTACAATTATATAGTGGATGTATCTGGATGAGCTCCTCTGCTGGGCGATGTTCATACACAAATAATCTCTCGCTCGTTGGGGTTTGCATTAAAGCGACTTTTCTTTTCAGGAGTGAACACTGATGAATGCAAACAATTTCACATTTCGCGCTGCATACTTTACGGGCGGAGCTTTTCTCCACATTGCTGCATCTTCTTTAATATTTATTTCGCTCTTTTTCCGTAATTCGTATTTTCGTTTCATTTGTGCCACGCGCGTACTTCCGGCCAGCTTATTGTCAGTCAGTCGGAGGGACGGACGGACAGACAGTCGGCCGGACAGTTGGTTGTTGTGCATGAGAAACTTTTGCCTGTCCGGCCAAACTCGCAGGCATTTCCGGTCGGTACAAAAGTTTTTTTTTTTCTCCTTCCCTCTCTCTCTCTCTCTCTCTCTCTCTCTCTCTTTCTCTCTCTTTCTCTCTCAAACACTGTTACTGTCTCTCTCACTTTTCTGTCCGGGCTTATGCTGTTTTCTGTTTTTCGTTTTTTGTTTTCGCATTTTTTGTATCTTTTCAATAAAAACTGGAGAGGATCTGGCTCATGTCCTGCCATTCACAAAGTTCAAGCGTTTGCGCCTTTACGCTAAATTGAATTTAATGGCAAACTCCTCTCCCTCCACCTACGACCCCTCTAAGCTCATCCAACAAGTGTCCCGTCGGTGTGCGAGTGTGTGTGTGTGTGTGTGTGTGTGTGTGTGTGTGTGTGTGTGTGTGTGTGTGTGTG
>NW_022045934.1:57552-74986 GCF_001654015.2 Drosophila navojoa
GCCTCTTCACATGTTTAATTGAAATTTCAATTGTTTCTAAATGAAAACTTCATGGGTTTTCTTTGAACTTGAGGATAGTTTCCTAGTTCTCACAACTGCCACAGTTTCCTTCACAGCCTTTTTAGTGCCCACTTTATGCCGACTATAAAAAGGCATAACAGTTGAGCGGAGTTGACTTGAGTTGGGTTGGGTTGGGCTGGGGTTTGGGTTGAGGCTGCTCTGAGTTCACTTCCGTTGGATTTTGGCGCGCTCGACGCTCAACGCTCGACGCTCGACGATTTCTTGTCGACTTAAGGGCCTATCAACAGCTTGCGACGCAGTTAAAGCTTCACATTTTTAATTGCCCTGGCAACGGATAAGTCAGCTTAGACTATCGCCAACTTTTAGCCACCTCGTAAAAAAGAGAGAGAGAGAGAGAGAGAGAGATAGAGAGCAGGCGTCTCTTTGGCTTCCGTTATGGCAGCCATGGCCATCATTGGCAAACTGGCGTTTGCTATATGCTCTGCCATCATCAAGCTCATCATCAGCTAGAGCAGCGGGAGCTGCGGCATCAGGTTAGGTTCTTTTTCATTACCCATACCCTGTAATTGGTAGTGATAGTGGGGCCTGCACCACTTGCCGCACTTCATTTGAGTCTTTGAACTGCAAATAGAGAACGTGTTGGCATCGCAATTGGGTTTAGCCACAGCTGAAGGATTGCAGGCTGATTGGGTGTCTGGCTGGGCGTCTGGTTGGGCGTCTGGTTGGGTCTCGTGTCTGCATTTCACTTTTCACATTTCCATCACATCAACCTTTGCCGACTGTGCTTACGTTTTTGCTGTATTTGCATATCAAATTAAAAGCGCCCGAGTAATTTTAGCGTTCGCTCCCACATGGCGGGCCACAGGGCGATATATGTAGATATAGATGTATGGGGGCTTGGGTTTGGGGTTAGCGTAGCGGAAACGGAAGTTTGCATACAGCCAATGCTGCTCCATGCCTTCCACGCCCACAACATGACGCGTTTTTCCGGCACATTGTTTGATGAGCCACCCGCAGCTGTGAAATAAATAAAATACACGTTAGGATGGTGGCATTTAAAAGCTATAATTAAAAAGCGACCAAACAGTCAGACACAACAGAGAGACAAACATAGAGACGGAACGACAGACGGACGGAAAGACAGACAGACAGAGAGACAGTTCTATAGAGCCCATATATAGATATAAAGCTAGACGAGCTCGGCTTTGCTTGCTGTTAAATATTCAAATGGCGCGTCGACATACAAAATGGCGCATAGACGTGTAAAAACAGTTAGTCCTTACCTACACGGGTGTGAGTGAGACAAGGCTAGGCACGGCGACGCGGGTTGAGTGAGCCTGCGAAGTGTGAGTGTGAGTGAGTGCCACTCCTCTGTTTCGAGTGTGTTGAATTCTATTTGTTGGAGTCGCCGCCGCAGTCGCCGTCGCCGTCGCCGTCGCAGTCGCAGTCGCTGCTCTTAGATCTCTGCATTTTAAAGCACTCGTGATTGCACAGCCGACAGATAGTTGCGATTGTAATATCACGATAGTTCACGAATGCATAAATGTGTGTGAGCTGTATATAAATATGTATATGTGTATGTATGTGTGTATAAATGAATGCTAAGCAAACGTTCATTTGTGGAAAGGCAACCATTAGGTTATACGATTTATTATAAGAGTATTATAAGAGTTCGCGAATGCGTGAGCAGTATGTATATATGTGTGCGTGTGTGTGTGTGCATTTTTGTGTAAATGAATGTTAAGCAAATGTTGAAATATTGAAAGGGGCCACCATTAGTTTATAAGATGGTATTATTATAAGAGAATTATAAGCGCTCACGAATGAAAAAGTATGTGTGTATGCTAAGCAAATACTGAGAGTTACAAGGCAACCATTAAACTATAAGTTTGTATAAGATTTATTATAAGAGCCATTATTAGAATTATCAGTATTAGTATAAGACTTTCCTTGGTATATTTAGGTCACATTTTAATAAGAAAACTTTACCTTTAATAGCAAGAGTTAATTTTGTAGTTATATATGTTATATATATATATATATTATATTCTATATGTACATATATATAATATATTTAAAAAAATCCTTTTCTACTACTGCAACTATTCAACTATCGATTCCGATTGCCATCTCTATTCGCACGCGAATCAAAATCTCAGTTTGCTTGTCGCCTGACTGGACTGGGCTGGGCTGGGCTGGTCTGGTCTGGGTTGGGCTGTTCTGTTCTGTTCGCTTTATTATTCAAGATTATCCTGCGGGCATTGAAGTGGCATACGATGTGCGTAGTCCCCATTACCCAGGGCGCAGCATCGATGACATGTTTGTGTCGCCAGCATGTCTGCTGGCTGGCGCTGCTCAGGCTTCGGCTCGGGCAGGCCCGCAGATGCCAAAGATGCCTTTCATGTTGAGGAGGCTAAGAGCGAGAAAGCCTGCGCCTTTGAGGTTTTCGTTACATAATTTGATTAGTTGCCTCAGCTTGCGGGACCCATCAACATAAATATTTGACAACTACGCGAGATTTATTTACTGATTATAGACACAATGATTTATGAACTGCCTGACTGACTGGCTGACTGACTGACTGACTGACGGACTGAGTGAATGTCTAACTGACTCGCAGCGAAGCGTGTGATTAGCTCTGACATGTTATGTCAATTTTCCAAATCATTTTTCTTGTTCTGTCTCACTCTCTCGCCCTTTCTCTCTCTCTTTCTCTCTTTCGCTGTCTATATACATATATATCAAATGAAATCCTTTAAAAACTTGCCAGAACAGCGTTCTTTCATTAGCCAAACAATGGCCACGTTGCATTCACTCTGTCTCTCTCTGTCTCTGTCTCTCTCTGTCTCTCTCGCTCTCTCTGATGGAATTAGTTTTATTTTTGATGGGGCTCCATTTTGGCCAGGACTCGTGCAAACCATTTAAAACGCAGATTGTCATCCATTAAGAGATTAGAAATTTTCAAGGGTGTCTTTGTTGTTGTTGTTGTTGTTGTTTTTTGTCTACTCTGTTTGGGTGGTCTTTGTCTCTATCGCGCTTCGCATAGCATGAGTATTGCAAACACACACACACACTCACTCAGACACACACACGCGTCCGCCGGACAATCGCTGGTCGTAAAAAAGCGAGAAAAAAAGAAAAAGAAAAAAAACAGAAAGCTGTAGAAGCCCTCGAGCAACAGCAGCTAGATTCACATAAAAATCACTTCAAATGTCATATTAGGAAGCTTCGGGGATGGCCAGGACAATTGCCATCGAATTCGTATCGCAAAATTGAAATCTGTGTGCGCTCCTCCGGTTCGTGTCCTTCAAGTCAGCCAGGGACGACAAACGTATAAGTTTGCCGGGTCGGCATGGATTCGGGGCCACTCACCCACCCATATAATACATATGCTTGACGTAATCCTTTTTGCCTGGCGATGTGCAGCACTTTGTCCTCAGCTTGTTCACAGCAAATTTTCGGACAAATTCTGTCTGTTTTGACTTTGTCGTCGTTGATTCTGCTGCTGCCTCTTTGTTGTTGCTGTTGTTGTTGTTGTTGTTGTTGCTGTTGCTGTTGCTGCCCCAAATCATTTTCAATTGCTTGACCAGAGGAAATGGGTGCTCATATTTTAAGTAGTGGCAAGCAGCTAGGAAGCTTCTTGCTTACTGTTACGCTTCAACAAAGCTGCACGAAAGAGTTAACTTCAACAGGAGCAGGGGAGGAACAGGAGTGGCAGCGGGAGTGAATCTGCAGAGACATGTCTATGCGAATGTTGCAACAAAGAGCTTATTGTTAGCGCCGAGTGTGGGACATGAATTGTAAGTGAAATGCTCGGCTACTTGAAATGTAATTGCATTAGCAAAGTGGCTGCTAAGCTATAATTGTCTCTTAGTCAATGTCAAACTGCATTTTGCATTGCATTTAATTTGAATTTGAATATGCATCACTTACGTTAACGATATTCCAATGAATTCCAAATGCCTTGCACTCTCACAAAGCGAATAGACAATTGAATTCATTTTCCTTTATTCCTCCTCTCATTGCTCCTTTCTAAAAGTGAGCAACAGCATGCTTAAAATATCAGTAATATCAACTCTTATAAAATCTACAGAAAAGCTCATATATTTCGGCACTATAAAAGTTAGCGTCATTTACTCTCTTAGTATGTTCACAATATCAATATGCGAATGCCACTCAGAGTATCTGCCGCTACTCTTCTAAAAGCTAATAGTAACAGCAAGCAATATACAAATGCACTGCAAAGCTAACAACTCTTATAAAAATCTAAGAACGTCTTATATTTCACAGCAAAGCTCAGAGATCATGTAGAGAGGTGCTCGCATTCACTCTCTTCGTGCTATGACCCTCTGTTCATTTACAGCTGCCAGCCAGGGGCAATCTCTTATAAAAAGTTCAACTTATATTTTCATGTACATGACACTACAATTGTTTCGTTTCACTCCCCCTTCTCTATTCGCATTCGAGTTGTTTTGATTTAATAGTGCGCTTGGTTATCTCTTTAATAGGTTGTCAATAACCAGTCGTTGAGTGCTGGTCGCCAGGCGCTCAAATATCTGGGCAGCCATAGCAAACGCGCTCACCGTTGCCAGTGCCCTCCTGCACGTCTGCCGCTGCGTCGCGTCGTACACTTTTAGTTTTCATCATGAATTTTCGCAAAGTTTGACGCGAGCTTCGCTAAAATTGCAGCAGCCGAAGCAGCAAAGTTCTTATCTGCCGTTGCCGTTGCCGTCGCAGTCGTTGTCTTACTTATCTTGGCATAAAATTTGTTTCCACCAGGCAGGCGAGTAACTTCGCTTGAGTTGGGTGCGTCATACCCTGTATGTAGAGAAAGTGTGCAATAGAGAGTATTATGGCAAATGGAATTGTACGTATGCATAATAAGAAGCATTAGCCTCCTTCTAATCTAGATTGCCATACTCAACACTCAAGCTGATATAAGAGTGTGCGTATAAGAGTATGCGTGAGTATGGCACACGAAGCTCTTAAGCAACGTTTACAGGCTATCATCCAGTCGACTTCTACTCAACGTTCGTGTTGCTTCTGTATTTGTTGTTGTTGGTTTTTGTTGTTTCTCCTGCTCTGTTTTCTTGTCAACTTACTCTTGTTAACGGCTCTTTGGCTGACGCTCTCCACTTTGTTTTCTTAGGTGGCGGCAGCCAGTACCATTTTAATATGTCCCCAGCCTCGCGAAATTGCTCAAGACATGTTTGTTTTTAAACAGATTACATTATTTTATGAACGCATTCAGTTGCTTTTGCTGCTCGGCTGCTGTTGCTGCTGCTGCCGTTGATAATATGCAAAAACTTTGGCAAACAATAACACGCAGCCAGAAAAGCGCCAAATGCTACTAAAAATTTGCACGCACACCCACCCATACACCCACACACATGCTCAAAAAAGCTCTCAGCTTGAACAAACATTGCCTGGGAATATTGCCATAAGTTTCATCGACAAATTAATGATGAGCAACCATAAACATGCATTACATAACAAAACAAAACGCGAGCATTTTAACGGTGGTTTTGGTGCGCTTTGTTTTGCGCCAGTTTCTATTTGTCGTCGTTTGCCGTTCTCTTTGCTTCTTGTGCTTGGTGTAAAGTTCACATCACACGCTTTGACTTGCACTTGAGCGGGGTAAAAAAAAAACTAAGCTCTTGCCAGGCGACAAGTGTGTCGGAAATGGTTTACTCAAGTGTTGCACAAGTGTTGTTTATTTAAAGTGTTGACTTGACAATTGAGTTAATTGGAAATTGTTAATTGAGTACAAGGCTAGTAAGAGACAATACAATAATATTAATACAAATAACTATATAATAATTTAATAATTTAAATATTTTAATTAATATTAAGTCTTAAACATATGTTCCTGAACTATATATATATTTCCTATGATTAGCAAATTACAGATATTTAAGTCTTGTATAAAGATTTGACAGGGCTCTGCGGTTTAGTTTTTAGCTGTATCAATATTTCAATATAATTTCCTTGTCGACAAACCATATTTCTCATATTCATATTTCAGCAAAATATCTGCATGTCTTGTTCATGTTCTTTATCAACAACAAACATATCACAGTGCATAGCTTGTGTCATGTTAAAGACTGGCATTCCGTTCTTCTCTGCCCACACACACACACACACAGAGGCACACTGTGACACATAATTTTACAATGAATGCGAGTGTGTGTCGGCTTGTCGCCTGGGCGGCTAGTTCACACTCGCATTCCACCTGCTTGGTGCCCACTTAGCTCTGTGCTCGTCATCTAATCCCATACCGACGCACTCCAAACGCTTTACACGTGCTCTACGCCATTCAAGTGGCTGCAACCGGCAACAGCTCCTTGGCATAATCGCTCAACAACAGAGCACAGAGCACAGAGCACAGAGCAAGAGAGAGAGAGAGAGGAGAGAGAGAGGGAGAGAGTGCGAGGCAGCAGCTAAGACATTTTATCTGTGCCTTTGCGTTGGCAGCGCGTTCCGTTGCGGATGCGGAAGCTTGTTGATGCTTTTACCATTTGTTAAGTGCTGCTTGTTGCTCCAGCTGTCGATGCTGAGGTCAACGCTGCAGGTGCTGCTTTTCCACCTGCCTGCCTGACGCCATCTCTGCCTGTTGCT
Source organism: Drosophila navojoa (assembly GCF_001654015.2). The sequence goes on from NW_022045934.1 coordinate 64,192, forward strand.
GTTGCTATTGGTTATGTACTCAGACATGCGGCAACGAATACAAAGACGCATACATCAAGGGACGCTCTCTACTTTTCGCTCTCTCTCCCTCAGTCGTTTCTCTGTCTATGTGTATGTGTGTGTCTTGGAATTTGCACTTGGATTTTTCGGCTTACTACGTGCTATGGCGTTTGCTTTTAGTTGCGCTCTGCGCTATGCACTAATCCTAAGTAACTGTTGTTAGTAGCATTCGGAGTAAAAAAGTAGCTAAAGCCAGTGCAAAGTTTGCCACGCAGCTCTAACTTCATGTGTGCAATTCAGTCAAAGTCACAAATGTGATAGCACAGCAGAGGCAAGGTAAAGCAAATAAAAAAAAAAACATTGCATACGTCCAGGCGTCAGTTGGTCTGACAGCTTGCCAAGGCTCAAAAACTATGTTGCCAAGGGCATAACAGACTGTCTAATGCGCGTTTACTTGTATTAGTTTTAGAGAGTCTTGCTGTTCATTTTGTTGCTAGATTTAGTATGAAATGCAAGCTTTTTTATTATTTCTATTTTAATTTATATTAGTCTTGATCTGTGATATTTTAATTGATGCTATTTAACCGAAAGTTGTTTAGGTATAAAAAAATATTCCTAAACTAAAATTTTGGTGTATTTCATAAAACTAATATGCTCTACTGAGCTTGGACTGAGCATGTATAAAGATTAGGTTAAGTTGTGCTTTATTCAAGGGCAAAATTTATATAAGTACTTAGTTGCTCTGTCTGCGTTTTAGAGATTAGTTGTCTTCATAGAGTCTAGGAAGTAATTTGTGATATTTGATTTATAAAAATTATTAAAAGGTGTAAAGCCGTAAAACTTATAATGTGTAATAAATATTTAAAGAATTTTAATGCATTAAGATATGTTTTAAATATATTAATACATATATAAACAAGAACTATTATAATATATACTTAGTATATAAATATCAATATTTGCTATATAAATATGTATATAAAAAATTAAATAAAATATATATATATATACATAAATATGTATCTGAAAAATGGAACCATTTAAAATTTTATTAAAAACTTTACACATATAAAAAAAAAAAATAAAATAAAAAATATATGTTATACAATTATCAAACCTTTTTTTTTTTGTTATTCTAAAAATTTTATTTAAGTGTTTAAATAGGAATAAGTATTTTTATTAGTTATATTTTTATTTATTTAGAATATGTATTTATTTATTTAGTATACAAACATTTATACATATTTATGAAAATTAAAAATGTTTTTTTTTTTATATTTGAAAATAAGTAATAATATTCTTCAAATATTTTTACTTATATTTAAGAGTACTCTCAATTCGTTGTCAACTGAAATATTTGGCATTTATTTTGGCATTGAGAATTGATACAAAACCAAACAGACGCTGCTGACGGATTACTGCAGTTAAAGACAGCAGCAGCAGCGGCAGCAGGAGTAGCAGCAGCAGGAGTACCAGCAGCAGGAGTACCAGCAGCAGGAGAAGCAGCAGGAGCAGCAGCTTAAAAGTGCATTTCTCAGTTACGTCAAATGGAAATTTGTGCACGCTCTTCTTAAATTACAACTTTATATCTGTATCTCTATTTCTATAGGTGCGCTTGTATCTGTATCTGTATCTGTATGTGTGTTTGTGTGCATCTCTGCTGGTATATTAGTGGGTAATGCTTTCGTGATGTTGCTTGCCAGCGACTATTTGAGAAATGTGCATTGCATGTTAGCGATTTACCCTTTTTTCGGTTTTGTTTACAACTCGAGCGAGTTGAGTTGTCGAACAAATTGTCAAGGTGCCAAGGTGTGGCAAATGCACTGCAGATTACGCTGAATCCATCAGCAGGCGGTGGGTTGGGCCACAACAACATCGAACATCAATATCTATTTGCCAAAGTGCTTACTCAAATGGCAGTTGACTTTGAATCGATTTGATAAACTAGCCAAAGAAACTAGTTAAGCATTTAGATTTATTTCGTCTTAAAGCTGAAGCAAAGAAATGCCCTCAAGTTAAATTTGATAAATATTTAGTTAGACCTCAGAGTCGAGTCTCCGAGTCTTGTTTGCTTTTGCTTGGAACGCATTTAATCAAAATGTTGCGTCCATTATCAAATATTACCTGCTGTTTACATAAATCGAGCTCTCTTAACCGCAAACCGAAAAACGCGCTCGACGTCTGCAAAGCTAATTACATTTTGTTTGTCAAAGAATTTCAATTAATTTATATACTTAGATAAGAGTGAGAGACAGAGAGAGAGAGAGAGGGGCAGAGATTTTATTTGTATTGAATATATTTTGTGCCCCTTTCAAGTTGATTGCGGCTGCTGCAGCATTTGATTGAGATGGGAGAGAAGATGACGACACATGTTTTGCTTTTGAAAGCGCACAAGGTCACATGGGCCACGTGGTGGGTGGGAGGTGTCTCTCGTGAGGTTGCCAACGACAACAACAACAACAGCAGCCAGAGAGAAAAAGGTCAAAGGTGGCATTGAGTGCTGGCTGCAGCGGCTCCTTGGGGTCTGCGCTCAGTGTTGGGTTAATTAATTTCTTTGGCTCTGCCAAAAAGGAGAAAAAAAAATACCAAGAAGAAGACACAAATAGCCAGCGTTGCCAAAAACCCAAGGCAAACGCCCACTCATGCGCCAAGAGGGCGTGGCTAGCTACGAATTCCAACTAATAAATTACAACACAAAAGTCAATAAAATCATTGAATTCATTATAGGTATATATCTATCTATCTCTGTCTCTGTCTCTGTCTCTCTCTATCTCTCTCTCTCTCTCATACTCTCGCTGTGCGCTTTGGTAATTTAAAGCTTTTCTTTTCTTTTTTTTTTTTCTTGGGGCATAGCCATACCCTTGACTTTTGCTCCATCAAGGACAGTGCCGGCCTCTCAACTAAATTAAATGAATTGAACGAATTTAAGTAAGTTTGTGCAGCAAAGATTTTACACATTATACAGCTATGCGCCTTAATTTACATAGCTTAGTCTCGCTCCCTCTCCTTCTCTCACTCTCTGACTATCTCTGTCGCTTTCTACTGGCAGTGTCCGGCCTTTACGGCTTTGTCTATGCTGTCGTCCGGTGCAAATTGTCACTAACGATGCGCGTAATTTTATGGCTGGGAGTTTCTACTTCATTTAAAGTCTGTCGCAAAATGTTTGCCGGGCTTTAGGCTAAGACCCAATGCTGCTGCTCCTGCTGCTGCTGATATGGTCTTCGGTTAGATAATAACTTCACTAGCTATTTTCTAATAAATTAACTTTGAATGAAAAATAAATCAGCTCAAAGCTTGCGCACAGAACTGAGTAGGTTGGATTGAAATTTGCCAGAGCCCAGGAGACAAATGCAGAGCCGGAGCCTAGACGACATGCAAATGCGGTACAATGGCGAGGGAAGATGGGAGCTGGGCTTATATTTGATCGATTTGTTATCGATAATGGCATAACAGCTAAAGTAATATAAGGAATGTAGAATGAAGTCAAGTAGAGACTAGAGACTAGGCATTAAAATACAATATAAAATGAGAGTAAGAGGAAGAATAAGGGTCAGTCTCTCAAGAGGAGGAAGAGGCGAAGAACGTTTGGAATGGGTTTAATAAGTGATTAATAAAAAAGGTATCCACAGACCTTTTTGCTCTTCAATACGTATGATGGGGAGTTAATAATATGATTTCAGATTACATAGACTAACTCATTAGAATATCGATATAATATCGATAAATGAGGAATAATGTCATACCAGGTCTGTAAAGTGCTCATCAAGAATTTCAAATATATATTAAGCTGAAGCCAACACTTAATTTATGCAATTCCAAAGAAATTCAATTGACTTCATATCTCCGAGGCTCTACATCATCAATTCATTATCGAGAAATGCCATCAAAAATAAATACAATCTAGTGAGGACTTGGCTTCAAACGACTTCCGTTCATCTAATCGCTGCAGGGCATTAAAAACTATAAAGTTTCGCCCTGACAGAACTAAACAGACCTAAAAGCTGAACAATTTTCGAGTTTCTCGTACCGGAAATTGCTCGGGATTGTTCTTAATTTCCCAGACAACAGCGTTGAGCTGATGGCTTTGCCTTCATCATCAGCATCATTGTTGTTGCTGTTGTTGACCACATGCTTGAGATGGCATCAGTTCCAGCTCTACGCCCCCGCGCACACACACGCACACAGAGTGAGGTAGGACGAGAGAGGGAGAGGGAGGGAGGGAGGGTGAGGTAGAGCGTGTGAGAGTTGTAGACATTTGAGTGATGCACACATGCAGAGATAATTTGTTAGTTGACTGTCTCAGCTGGAGCCAGCTGCATTATGTTATCCCGAATGCTGCCCAAAGGCTTGTGCTGCTGTCAATGTGCGTAATGCCGTTGCCCAAACTTTGCGCTCCAAACATTTTTTGATAACGGAGAGAGAGAGACAGAGAGGGCGAGTGTATCCAACTTCTGTGTGGGCACTGCCCAGCGGCTTTTGTCGCATGTTTCCAGCTTGATGAGCTAAAAAAGTTTCACAGCTTTTGCTTTTAGAATTTCAAACATTTTAATTGTTAGGCCGGGAGAGGGGCAGGGAGACGCGTTAGAGAGAGAGAGAGAGTGAGAGAGAGAGAGAGAGAAAGAGAGGGAGAGAGTGAGAGGTGTTGGAGTTAAGGCTTTATGAAGTGCAACAGCAAAGTTATTTTTGTTTGTTGCAATACTTGGAAATACCCTGTATTTAGTGGGAGAATATAAAATTTATAGTTCTTAATATCATTTATGCATTCTAATATATAAAACATTGCTAATTTCAGACATCTTCTTATATTTTGATATATACATATATGTATATACATATACTTATATATATTTATATATATTTATATATTCTATATAAGTGATAACTGATTGTACAATATATCTCTATTTTATTTTTCTTCTATATAAACTTCTCATTTTTTCTCCTTCTCGAATACATCCTATCTATCTCATTTGCTGTCTAGCATATCCTTTTATTTTAGTTTCATGGCCTAGGATATTTCATATTTCCATGCTGCATAATTTCAACCATCGCATTTGGAGTTAATAGTCAGCGCTCATTAAGTCGCCTGCTTGAACACCTAACTGCACACACACACACACAGACAGTTTATCACATTTACACCTATTGCCTTTCTCCATATCGCACAATAAATATGTGTTGGCAAATCCGCTTTGATCCCTTTTTGCCGCATTGTCGTCAGTGTTGCGTTACGCTTCCACCTCCTCCGTCTCCATCTCCATCTCCGTCTCCTTCTCCGTCTCCTTCTCCGACTTATTGATGTTCTAATTCGCACTTAATCCAATCTAAGATTCGAATGAGCAATTTCAAATTATGATTATACCTTGGCGCACGCCCACTCAGCCGCAACAATTCAACAGGCGAACGACTCGAGGGACACTCTATGTATAATAGAGGTAGATTGGGAGGCTACGGCGGTACAGTTAGTCGGGTCACGGTTCGAGAGGCAGCGCACAGCAGTAAGAAGAGAAAATTATTTGAAAATATGACGCTAATGAAATTTTATGGGCCATGCGAAGGTTTATTTTTATATACATTTTGTTTTTCGTTTTCGTTTGCGTTTGCGTTCGCCCCGCGCACCTTGGCAAAGCTGATGCCCAAATAACGGTAAATTAAGCGAGATAAATCTGTTTAGGCGGTGGGAGGCGGGCGTGGCCAAGTCTCCAGTCACCAGTCGAGGCTCCACTGTAGTCGAGTGTTGCCATTTCGCTCGGATTAAAATTTCACTTATTTTTGTTCCTCTTTCATTGGCTGCTTTTGTTTTTGCATTTGCTTTTGTTTTCCTTCTGTTTCTGTTGACTTTGTTTAGCTGTTTCCGCTTTGGAACGCGCGCTCCTCTAATATTTGCACGAAAAACCCAGGCTATTTATTTGTAAACAAGTTGGCGTATTTTTTGTTTTTAAATTTACATCATTTTTTATGTTTGCTGCTGTTGTTGTTGTTCTTGTTGTTGTTGTTGTTGATGTTGCGCCATCTCGTAAAAATTGGTTATAAAAATTGTTTAGCCGTAAATGAAGTATACGCATTTTTTGATGAATTTGTTTTTGCAGTCAAAGCGGCGCCAAAAGCAAAAGAAATACGTATTGAAGCGGTAGCAGGAGCAGGAGTGGGAGGAGCAGCAGCAGCAGGAGCAGGAGCAGCAGCAGGAGTAGCAGCAGCAGCAGAAGCAGGAGTAGCAGCAGCAGCAGCAGGAGTAGCAGCAGCAGCAGAAGTAGCAGCAGTAGCAGGAGTAGCAGCAGTATCAGCAGGAGGTGGAGTAGCAGCAGCAGGAGCAGGAGTAGCAGCAGCAGTTAAGTGTGATTTTTATGAATCGGTAATCACACGCAGGCAGACATATATCAATGTCATCTCAACCCAAATGCGTAAATATTAAATTTTTGCTCATCATCAAGAAGAAGCAATGCAAATTGTATAACAAAAGCAGCTGCAGCCGAATGCGAAATTCATCAGGGAAAAGTTGAGCTGATATATATGAAAACTTATTTTATTTATGATCTATATATTATGCCTCAATTATATATAAAAGTAAATTTAATTATTAATTAAAATTAAAAGTCAAAAAAAAAAAAAATTAATTAATCGAGACTTCGAGTCTTTTGAAAATTAATCAAAATTAAACTTGATTCAGATTCGTCTGGACAGCTGAAGGCAGTTTCGACTCCTCTTATATTATGATAATTATATTTGAGTGGCCATTATTTAAATGTAAAACTGTAATGATGTTTCACTCATTGCGTTCATTAACTAATTCACTTTGAGCTGGAACTTGTTTGCAGGGCTCGCAGCAAGGCATTTAGCCTAATGGATAGTTGCGCTTTCCCGTTTTACTTTTTGTTCGGTTCTACTCAATCAACATGGCAAAAAGTGGAAAATCGAGTGCAGAGTTTCCGACATGATTGATTTGCAGCTGTGGAAATGCGTTGGCGCACAGAGATTTATTTGCCATTAAATCTCAATAAAAACGATTAATCTAAATCTTTAATCAAATTACGTTGACCAAAAAACGCGACCGACTAGACCGTCAGCTGCTATCCCTGTTGCTCCTGCTATTCTACTTCCTCTCTCTCTCTCTCTCACTCTCTCACTCACTCTTTGCTCTTTTTGTTATTTTAAATTAAAATGTAATAGAAAATTCATTGGGTTACATTAAAAATGCACTTATCGGCTTAACCCGGGCAAATTGCACAGCTCTGCAGCTGCCCCGCCCCGCCCCGCGTGCCATGTGCCTAGACTCGTACAAATTGCATGAAATTAATTAAAAATGTGTGTGTGTGTGTGTGTGTGTGTGTGTGTGTGTGTGTGTGTTTTGTGGCATCCTTTTGTCAAATGGGCGGCCTAAAGTGACCCGCCGGCTGTTGCAGCTAGTCTGGGATCTGCTGCAACTGGAATTTCATACATCGATTTATTAATGTCAGCTATGCGCTGCTTGCCACGCCCACAAGCCGCTCTTTAGTTTTAACATTTTTTTCTTGCTATATATATATATATATTTTTTTTTTTGTTGCAATTTTCTTTTGGGCTGAGTGCGGCGCAACATTTTTTGACGGCATCCATCAGTTATTTCCAATTTTGCATGTGAATTATTAATGCAGCAGGGCCAGGGGAATATAGTGTGCATGTGTGTGTGCATGTGTGCATGAGTGTGCGTGTGTTTGCCTTGTTCAACGAGTCCCACGTGATTGTTGTCTGAAGTTCTGTTGTTGTTTCAGCTGCTAAAACTACAAACAAACTGCCACTCGATACCCTGTAAACAAAGTTAATCACTTGCATTTCAGTTTACCTACATATATACCACACACACACATACATATCTGGCATATCTAGCATAGAGCAGCTGAGTTGATTTGGAGTCTTCTATACAGCAGCTTGATGAGTGCTGCTTGCCCTGGCTAATGGGTATACAAATGTGGATCTGCAGCTGTTTGGGCAACAGGCACACAAAAGTGACTGATAGAGCTGCCGAAACTGTGACAGCCCAATTGTAATTGTAACGAGGGTGGTAAGAAGAGTTATTATGAAGTTATTGTACATATAGATGAGTTATTAGATGAGCAGAATAAGATTCGAATTGAGCATGAAGTGGAAAATATAGATAGGCAAGTAAAAAATTGAGGATTTTTTAAATAGTCTGAGACTTGGACTGTCTATAAATCGATGGAAAATATATTTTAAGAGTCTAGTAGTCTAGTATTTAGAAAGAGCTTAAATAGTGACATCAGCATTAGCTGATAAAGGAGCATAGACAAGAGCTCCTCCTTAAATCTATACAAAAAAAGAAAGAAAAAAATAAATAAATAAATAAAAAATAAATCTAAATACCAAACTATATCAAAAAAATACTAAAAAGTCTTTAGTGCCTGCTGAACTATTCTGCCAGTGACAAATGAAAGTTTTGTGAATAAAGTTCTTACAGTTTCCATTTACCTATCATAAGGTCGTAGTCTGCGCTTATCTCAACTTCCAGCTACTTGTCAAAGCCACCTCGCTGACAGCAGTGCTTGCATTGCCATCAGCTTGTTTGTTGTTGCTTTTGTATGTTGCGGGGCATTGTTGTTGTTGCTGACTGCTGTTATTTTAAACGTATTGCTGGTAGTGCTGCTGCTGCTGCTGCTGCTGCTGCTGCTGTTGATGTTGCCTCTTGCTGCAGCTACCGCTTGCCATGCCACTCCCATTCAACTCCCCCGAGTACGTTGAACGGTGAACGCATTTTTGCATAACACATTAAATATTCCAGTTTGTTTTTCCCTTCTGGGTTTCAATTTAAACTGCACCCTGGCTGCTGCTCCGTCTGACAATTCTGGCCACGGGCAACAGCAGCAGCAACAGCAACTACAGCTACAGCTTGATCTTCTGCTTCGGCTTCAACTTGCAACTTGCAACTTGCGACTTGCGTGTGGCAAGTCCTCAGTTTGTCGACGCTTTTACTTTCAGTTTGCTCTGCTCCACATTTCAGCATTTGTATGCTCAGCGCTGGGCAGATGGGGCCGCCCTCTGCTGCAGCTTCTTAATTATACCCTGTAAATAGTGAGATGGCCACAGGGAGTGGAGGGTAAAGGGGAACAGACATATAAAACACAGATATAGTAAAGGTTGAAGTTATCTGTCCTATATAAGACTCGACTTGAATTATATATTCGATTAATTTGAAAAACATTGATCGATTTTATCGATTATTGGCATCTGTGTAGATTGGTAATATTGCTTAATTTAGTCCTCTCATTTATCCATTGCCATTTCTTGTTAATGTTAACAGTTTTTCTATCCAAAAAGTTATCGATTTTCAACCGATTAATGACCATTGTAATAATCGATTAAAGGTATCGATACTGGTATCTCAATATATTATTTTACATATTTATGTAACCTCTGTTACTCAATTACATTCATCATGAATGATTAAAGTTCATCGATATGATTTCTGTTATTATAGGATAGTTGTTATCGCTAATATTCATCAAAACTTTCTTGCCAAGTCTATGGAATTTTGAGTTGTTTATTAATATCATATACCACTATCCAAAAAGTAGGGATAATATAAGGATTATAACATGAATTTTAACTACCTGATCTATTTTATCCTAACACGCCTTCCCCATATTTTCTGACTGCTTCTACATGATATCTTCAGGTCAAACACTCTTCCATTCTGTTCAGATCAACTTTTGCTCGCTGCTATTTAAAAAAGTTAACAGGCGAAGCACTTTGATATAAACATCTCGCGGTACGAATCACGCTTCAACTGACTCGACTAAAGTAATGCATGAATGCATGAACGACTGACTGATGGACTGGCGTACTGACTGATGGAACGAACCGCTACTCTGACAGTTGTGGAATGCCTGGGCTGCCTCTCTGTCTGTCTGTCTGTCTGTCAGTTGGTCTTTCAAATTTGGTTTTTGCCTGGTTTGTCACATTTGCATGATAAATAAATTTACTTGGCTATCTTCGGTCGGAGATCTGAAAGGTTCTGTCTTAATGTTTACTACAGTTCTTTATTATTTTCGCTATCTGGCATCTATGTGGAGGCGAACTGTTGTTGTGCTGCTTTCAGCAGACGCGACGCGTTAGAAATAACGCTAATATTCGGGAGGGACGCAATTTATGAAAATTACTGCACAATGATGCGGACAAGGATGAACAACGGACGTGAACCGGATCGGGAAGAGGACGCGATGCGACGCGACGCGATGCGACTCGAGTAGACCGGACAAGCGCGGCCCGGACCGGACCGGGTCAGTCATAAAAAATAAGCGCCGCCAAACAGTTTGTGGCAGTTTGTTGTTGTTGTTTTTCTTTGCTCATCTCATCCTCTCGGCTTGTTGCTTGTTTTTGTTTTGCCTGTGGTTGGCCTCTCATGTGTTGTTGTTGTTGTTGTTGTTGTTGTTTGTTGTGACACCATGTGCGCCAAGTGTTGAAATGTTTTTTAACACTCAACTTGGCCGACTGCTTTTAAACACACATTTATCGCGCTGCTCTATGGCGTGGGTGGAGTCTAATAGATTTTATAAACCAATTGGACTTGAGGATGCAGAAAATTGTTCTACAATAATCGAATAGTTGAGAAATATGTGGAGCAAGCAGGTTTGCATGTATTGATGCTCTGCCAGCTTGAAGCTTGCATAATTTATATAAGACAAATATATTACAGAAATATTTTGTAGAGCAGCTGCAACTGTTTATTGAGCTTTGATTGGCTTTGAGTCTCAGGTAAAGTTTTTTTTTACTGGATCTTCTCTTTGTTGTTGAATGAGAATCA
>NW_022045934.1:157394-171397 GCF_001654015.2 Drosophila navojoa
AAGTAAATCTCTAAAGATTGATTAAAATACAATTAATATATATATTTTTTTATTTTTAATAAATTATATATAATCTAGCTATTTACTGATAAATTAGTAAAATAGTGCAATTTTCAAATTGAATAAATTTTTGTTAATATTTATTTTAAATGTAAATTGTAAATATGGAAGCTCCAATTGTTCGATTCATTAGATTTACACAATATAATATATTTACTTTTAAATGAAACTTTTGCCTGATTTAATCTGTAATTATTAATTTGGATAAAATGAAATAACACATATTCTATGCGAATTTCCGATAGCATCTCAAAGGCTTTCAATTTAACCCCATTCAGCTGTTGTCTGAGGCGAGTTCGGCTTGGTTGGATGGCGTGCTAGTGTGTTAGTGGAACGGTAGTTCGTTTCGGTTCATTGTTTGCGGTTCGTAAGCTTAATTGTTATCAGCGTGCGCGTCATTATCGCATGACCCTCCCGCCGGGCAAATGCATCTGTCTTTGTGTGAGTGTGTGTGTGTGCGTGTTTGATTTACTATGATATTTATATTTATTATTTTATTTTTTATTTTTTTGTTTTTTGCATTCGTTGAGTGTCAGCTATTAATAATAATATTTTTGTGAATATTATTATTATTTTTTCATCGCAGTTATTTTAATGCCGTCCATTGTTGTGTATTTATTTATGCTCCCTGCTCCCCTCCCCTGCGTACGCGTTCCATCACTCCCCACTGCATTTAATTGTTTGATTTTCATCATGCAATTTCCTTATTCGCTAATTAATTTGCGTCAGGGGCTGGCGCATTCATTTGTTCTGTGGCTGACTTGGATTTTGTCAATAATTGTGTCTCAGGTCTATTTAATTAATTTTCATTTAAATACTACTATTGTTTAATATTATTTCCTTCGCTGCTGTAAAAAAAGCATTCATATATATGTATGTATATATTTATGACATACTTTTTGGCATGGCAAATAAAATTGTTTTGTGTTTTTGTAGTTGTTTTTTTTTTTTTGTATTTTCTTTCATTTTTGGTTTATTGAACAAATTTATATTCTATCGATTTATGTTTGCAATTCGTATTTAATTTATTATTTATAATTAATGCTTTAATAATTTAAGTTTTAGTTTCGTATGTACAAATGAACTTCCTCTCATATATCGATATTCATATTCATATTCATAGTCATATTCATACTCGTATTCGTATTCGTATTCGTATATATATATATTCGTATTTATATTTATTTTATACACTGCAATAAATTAGCGAACGTTTTTAGTGTATCAAGTGGGTATTATGTACAGTTAAGTCGATTTTAATTAATTCAAATAACTAAAAGTATCAGTCTCTTCCGCCGCCCCCAAATGTATGCTATGCTCCTTCCCTTCCCCTCTCCTTGCACCCATAAACTTGACTATATTTAGTTTGTAATTTAAATTTAGGTTTTTGTGTTTTTCTGCTTTTAGTTAAGTTGTAGTTGTAGTTGTAGTTGTTTAGTTTTAGTTTTAGTTTTAGTTTAGGTTAGTTTGCCTTGCTTATAAATTCACTGGTTGTTCTTCAAACTGGTCACGCCCGCCCCTCCGCTTGGCTAGGTTACGCCCACAGATCGTGCAGAGGCTTGCTGGCCCCGCCGTCGTCCAGCTCATTGAGGCTCAAATTCGATTCGTAGTGCGTCAGCTCCGGCTGCCGGCTGTTGTTGCTGCTGCTGCTCATCGTGGCGCTGCTCTGCGTGCCGCTCTCCAGCCCCCCGCAGCCGCAGAGCAGCTCGTCGTCGGCATTGCAATTGCAGGGCTTCTTGCAGTTGTAGGCGCCGGCACTGATGGCGGCTGGCGCCACAAAGTTCGAGCTGAACGAGCTGGGCAGCCCGTTTCCTGCTCCTGCTGCTCCTCCTGCTCCTCCTGCTCCTGACACCGTTTGGCTCTTTGCTGCGCGCTTGGCCGTGCCTATGCACTCGCAGTTGCTGCCGCGCTGCTGCAGCTGCTGCTTGGCATAGTCCACGCTGTCGTAGGCGGGCGCCTGGCCAGCGGCCAGATACGCGGGCACCGCATACTCGTGCTGGCTGCGTCGATGCTGCTGCTGCTGCTGCTGCTGCTGCTGGTGGCTCTGCTGCTGGTGCGGATGATGCTCGAGCGTTTTGGCCATGCCGGCCACACTGAGCTCGCGCTGCTTCTTGCTCAGCTGGTTCATCGTATTGAATTTGCAGGCAGCCGCCGCAGCCGAGGCGGACGTGGGTATGGGCTTGTAGCCCCGGGCGCCGCACTCGTTAATCGTGGCATAGTTGTTGCTGCTGCAGTCCGCGTAGAGCTTGTCCGCGATGCGCGAGGCGGGCACGGGCACTGGCACCGGCACGCCCCCGACGCCCGCCTGGTACTCGTGCGCCGTGGCGTACATGTTCACCGAGGAGGTGCGCGCCGCCAGGCAGCCGGTCACCCGCTTGTTGTTGTTGCCCCGGCCATGGGGCAGGGGCAGGGCGAGGCGCAGCTTCTGCCAGAACTTCTTGTCGTCCCACTCGATGCAGGTGCTCGTGCGCAGATAGTGCCGCATGTCCAGGTCGATGTCGCGCTGCGGCAAGTCCCCGTAGAGTATGAACACGACGCGCTTGCGACGCTTCACCAGCTCATGGAGCGCGCTCTTGTACTCGAAGCGTGTCCACTCGTTGTACAGGAAGTTCTTCGATAGCACCAGGACGAACTGCTTGGCGCTCTCGGCGGCCTCGATGAGGGCGTCCGTAATGTAGGCATTGATGTTCACGTCGCGGTAGTGCAGGCACAGCCGGTAGCCGATGTCGCTCTCCAGGGTGTTGGCCAGGATCTGGTTGACGAAATGCTCGTCCTGCAGGCTGTAGGCAAAGTACGCGTCGTTCGGCCGCTCCTTGTCCAGCTGGTCGACAAAGCGGGGCGAGCGGTAGCAGAAGGTCAGCAGGCAGCTGCTCGAGTGGGCCCACATCTTGAGCTCGTGCCGATAGCAGAAGAGCCCGAAGATGAGCCCAAAGAAGCCCACGAAGGCGCAGGTGGCCACCAGGAGCAGCGGTAACAGGCCCTCAATCTCGTTGGTGTGCATGTAGTGGGCGACGCCGTCCCTGAGGGTGCACTTGGTGCCGTTCTTCTCGCGCAGCACGCTCGTCGCATTGTTGTAGATGCAGCTGACCCGGGCGGCGTCCAGGATCTTCTCGGAGCTCTGGGCCAGGTAGTTGCGGAAGCGCGCCAAGTAGCCGCACTCGCAGCTCCACTGATTGTCCGCCAGGCTGATCTCGACCAGATAGGGATTCGCGGCCAGCTGCCAGACCTCAAAGTGCATCAGGCGATTGCCGTCCAGCCGCAGCACCTCCAGCTTGCGCAGCATCTGGAAGCTGCCGTTGGCAATGCTGGCGATGCGGTTCGACTGCAGGTAGAGCTCGCGCAGATTCTCCAGATTGTGGAACTCGTTGCCCTCCAGCGACACAATGTGGTTGTCCTCCAGGTGCAGCACGAGCAGGCGCTTCAGCCCACTGAAGGTCGTGTTGTAGATGTGCGCCACGTTCGAGTTGTTGGCGTAGAGCACGGCCAGGTTCTTGCGGCCGAGGAACGAGTGGCCGGCCAGCTCCACGAAGTTGTTGCCATCGATGTAGAGCTCGGTGGTGTCCATGGGCACGCGGCGCGGCATCTGGGAGTAGCCGGCGCCGGAGCACTCGACAATGTTGGTGGACCAGGTCTGGTCGTGGAAGCAGGTGCAGTTGGTGGGGCAGGTCATCTCGCAGTCGCAGGCATCGAACTCGCAGCAGTGGCAGACCGCGAAGCAGTGCGTCTTGTAGGTGCAGAGGAAGTGCTTGGGCTCCGCCTCCAGCAGGGGTATGTAGGCGCGCTCTCTGTTGTTCAGCAGCTTGCAGTAGATCGTCTCCAGGTCCATGATGCGCGGATACTGGCGCGAGGTGATGTGGTTGATCTTCTGCAGCCAGTCGATGTTGCAGTCGCAGGTGAACGGATTGCCCCCGATGTAGAACTCCGGCAGGGCTCGGTGCTCGTGCACGGGCAGAATGCGCAGCGACTTGATGTCCAGCGTGTTGATCTGATTCGCATAGAGATCGACGCGCGTCAGATTCGTCTTGTGCATGAAGGTGTCCGGGTCCACGGTCGTTATCAGATTATCGTTCAGGAACAGCAGCTCAATGGAGTTCGGTATGGAGGCGGGGCCGATGCGCTGCAGCTGATTGAAGCTCACGTCCAGCGTTTGCAGGCGCAGCTCCGCATCGAGCCCAAAGCGATTCGAGAGCATGCTCAGGCGATTCTTGTGCAGATCGAGCCACTGCAGCGTGCTGGGCGCGTGGCCATAGTCGAAGCTCTCCAGCCGATTGTCGGAGATGTTCAGCCAGAGCAGCGAGGGCATGTTGCTGAAGAGGCCGTTGATGTCGCTCAGCTCGTTGCCGTCCAGGCGTATGGCCTGAATGCTGGAGGTCATCTCGAACGCGCCGGGCTCGACGACAGCGATGCGATTCCTCGCCAGATTCAATATCTGCAGGCTGGGCAGATCCCGGAACGTGTGCATGGTGATGTTCTCCAGGTAGTTGCCAATCAGACGCAGCCCATACAGATTGCCCAGGCCCTTGAAGGCGTTCTCCTCCAGCACGGTGACCATGTTCTCGCCCAGATCGACGGTGCGCAACAGGCGCATGTTCCTCAGCGCCAGCGGCACCGTCTTCAGCTGGTTGCCATTCAGATTGAGGTCCTGCAGGGCGCTGCAGTTCCTGAACGCTTCCGGATGCACTCCAATCAGCGCATTGTTGTCCAGCGACAGCAGCGAGAGCACGTAGAGCCCGTTCAGGGCATAGGCGTCCAGGTACTTCAGCTTGTTGTGGGAGAGGAGCAGCGTGTGCAGGTTGTTCATGGGCGCGAACGTGTCGGCGGCAATGTTCTCCAGCTGATTGTGGCGCAGATTGAGAATCTGCAGCGTATACAAGTCGCTGAAGATTTCCGGCTCCAGCTTCGTCAACTTGTTGTGCGAGAGATTCAACAGGACGAGCCGAATCAGGCCGACGAACGTGTTCCGGTCCGTCCACGTGGAGGTGATTTGGTTGAAGGACAAGTCGAGGGCCTGCAGCTGATCCAAGTTGGAGAACAGCTGGGGACTGAGCACGCTGATGGAGTTGTTCTGCAGGTAGACCTCCTGAATGGTCTTGGACTGCTCCGCGAACAGCTCGGAGGGCAGGGCGACAATCTTGTTGGAGCTCAGGTTCAGCACCTGCAGATTCTTCAGGCCACTCAATGCCTTATCCGCTATCATCGAAATCTCATTGTTGTTCACGTGCAGCACGCGCAGCCGGCGCAGCGTGCCGAAGCCGTTGGCCGGCAGCAGCACAAAGTGATTGAAGCTGACGTCGAGCAGCTCCAGGTCGAGGGAGCACGAGCTGCCGGCACGTTTGCCCGCCTCTGTCGTGGAGCTGGAGCTGGAGCTGGAACTGGTCTCGGTGGAGGTGGCCGTCTCCTTGCTGCGGTCCCTGAAGCCCAGCTCATTGACATCCTGCAGACGGTTCTCGCTCATGTTCAGGGCGGAGAGGGCGGAGAGCGTGCAGAATATGTTGTCGGGCAGCGACCAGATGTTGTTGGAGCTCAGGTCCAATCTCTCCAGCTGCCTGGTGACGGCAAAGGCGTCCGCCTCGATCTCAAAGTTCAGCGCTGGCCAGAGTATGTTGTGGGTGCGCAGCGTGAGGTTGCGCAGCTGCTCGAGCCCGTCGAGCACCTGGCGGCCCAGCTTGCCCAGCTTGCAGTACTGTATGGACAGCTGCTGCAGGCGTGCCAAATGGGCGAAGGACTGCGCCTCCAGCCGGCTCTTGGCCATGATCTCGTCGTTGCACAGGATGTGCAGAGCCACCGTGTGCTCCGCGGGAATCACACTGAAGTTGGTCGTGTCGAATTCGCTGTTCACCGTGCGCAGGTTGCACGTCAGTGCTATCTCCGGCTGCTCCAGCCCGGCAGCGGGCATAAAGTGGCAGTCGTCGGGCGCATCATAGAGGCCCGCATCTCCGCCAGAAATGGGACGCAGAGTGCGTGCCGGCGTCGAGGGCGGCAGCAGCTGAGAGCTGGACACGCCCGCCTCGCCCATGATGGCGTTCGAGTGCGAATGCGTCTGCTGCTGATGCTTCTTGCTGCTGCCCGACAGCGACTCCGAGTGGCTTGTCACAGCATCCTGGCTGCTGATGCCGCTCGCAATTAGCAGCAGCAGCTGAAGGAGAAGGCACTGGCACAATGGATTCAACATTTTATGTGTGTGTGTGTGTGTGTGTGGGTTTGTGTGAGTTTCTCCTCTAGTTAATCTTGGTTGGAGAGTGTAACGGGTTGAAATGAAAAGAACTCAACGAAAATCAATTCCACTTGCTGTTGGCCAAAAACTTTGGACACATATTTGCGGCTGCTTCCGCTGCCCTTCACTGCTCGCTCGCACAGTTCACAAATCGGGGCTGAGGCTTGACTTGATGTTAATCGTAATCGCAATTGGCGTGGCCAACTTTACGGTTTACTGTTACTCCCGGCCGCACATCATATAGAATGTACATAGACACATCACACTAATGTATTTTCGTTTATTTTATTTAATTTACTTTTTATTTTAATTTATTCTTTTTCTTTTTTATTAGGAACCTTGTTGGAATTTTTAATTGCTGCGGGCCACTCGCGACGTTCTATTATCACTTTTGGTATTTTCCTTTTGCTGTCGCTGGGGTTAACTTGTAACGGTTCACGTTGTGGTGCTAGCATGCGACGTGCATGCGTCGTCCCTGTGTGGTATGTGTGGCGCGCACGTTAGCTGAGTGTCGACTGACTGCCGCAACGTGCGCAACTCTCACTTAAATAGAGAGACGGTCCTCAGTCGAACGTCGCGACACCCGAACGCCAAACACACAGAGCCGAGCCGAAGGCAAGCACAACAAGACCGACAACGACAGCACAAGAGAGGGAAATTTCAAAGGCAGAGAGCGCAACGCAGCGGGAGCGCAAGCCTTAAAGGAAATTTGCTCCGCTTGAGTGCGCTACACACAGAGAGAGATGCTGATGCTGCTGCTGCTGCTGCTGCTGCTGCTGCTTAGAGGGTTTCTAATCGCATCAAACAGCTGGCGTTCCTTTTGGCTACGCTACATTTTGTTGTTGTTTTTACTTCATTTTTTTTCTGTTATTTTTTGCTATTCGTCTCATCCTCAGTTGTGCCGAGAGCCGCCGAGGCGAGGCGAGTCTTCGACTTTGTCTCTGTTTTGATAATGAAAATATATGATGTGCAGGCCAGCGCCAATCTTCATACAAATGTAATTTATTTTTATACCCACGTGTGTGTGTGTGTGTGTGTGTGCTGTCTCAGTCTAACTGTCTGCTGTTGCGTGCGTGTATGTATGTCAAAAGTCTGTGTGTGTCTCCTTGTATGTGTGTGTGTGTGAGTGTGTGTGGCATATAAAAATAATAATTCCTTACATTCCATTAAATTACAATAATAATTTTAATTAAACTGTTTTGTTTGCGCTTGAGGTAACATTCTCTCAGCCCAGTTTGGCCTGGCTTGGCTTGATGACTTTCTTTGCATTCACAATTTATCACTCGCTCTCCGCACCATCATCATCATCATCATTATCCTCATTGTCCTGTGCAGCCTGTTGTCATTGCCTTTATGATAATTTCTAAATTGGCAACAGCAAAAACTCCATTTTCCTCTGCTCTTTTCTTTTTTTTTTCTGTCGTTCACTTGGGTTGGGATAGGCTCAAAAATCAATATGCTGCATTTTAGCTTGGCTTTATATAGAACGATGATAATGATATGGTTGATGATGATGATGATGATGGTGGTGCTGTGGCAGCTCTGGGCGCAAACAGGAAGTTGGCAAACATGGATATGCTGTTAGCCAGTTGGCCGTAAACGGGTCAAGCTCTCTAAACTTAAGAAGAGGGCGACTATGAAGCATGCGAATGGCCATTGGAAAGGGTGTCAATTGGAGCTCTATAAGGGTTTAAGCAGCATAGCTAAGTTCTAGAGAAGTTGGAGCATGGGATAAAAGATATATATATATATATGTTTTCTACGGAGTAATACGTCCATATTTTCTAAATATTTCATATCTATTTACCCTAGATCTCTGCTTTGCCTTATATTCAACTGTCTCTCACACACTCTAAACATTCTTTTCAGCCTTAATTTCATTACCTTGTCTCAACTTTGCTCACTTTTCCCACACAGCTTTGCCATCAAGATGTTGCACGCCCTACTTAGCCGTCAGGGCTAATGCAGTTTTGTAAAAATTCGCGCCATCTCGGAGTTAAGCATCTCATCTCTCGGTGCATATGACACCTGCCCTCGCTGTTTGCTAAACAGAGGGCCTAATGCTCTAATCAAGATGCAGCAGCAGGCAAAGCCTTTCAGGCTGTTTACTAAACTTATCTTATCTTGCTCGGAAATCGGGTAAGAAATGCGCCAAGACTAAGCCAAACTAGGAGCAGCCCATGGCAACTGGGCTGAGGACATGAGAGGCTAGAGACGAAGCCGATTTGCAGCTAGAGTAATGCAAAAGCCAATAGTCATGCACAATTCACAATTCACAACTCACAATTCACAATGGCAGTGAAAGGGAAGTCCAAGGTAAACACTTGCGGATGTAGAGGATTATAAAGAGATAACAGAGAAAAAATGAGCGAGAGAACGAGGGTGGAGAGCGAGCGAGGTGGTCCACAGTTGTCTTCATCGATGTTTGCTTTAAAGGACACTTTATGCTCTGAGCAATTTATCTTCGAAGGATTCGGCTGCACTGAGAAAATACAAAATTTGTTTGTCAGCCTCAATGCCTGTCGCCTGGCTCATCCAAATGTCTTTTTAGGGCTGCATTGTGCGAAAAAGTGTCTTTCCATGGCTAGAAAGGAAACAGGAAGTAGAGCTCGCTCGCCAGAGACGTCAACTCACCCAGTTGGAGTCTGGCCTTGTCCTGTTGTCCTGTTCCCATAACATACATCTCTCAATCGCTCTATACACTTAATGTCTATTGATTCTTTGGCTTCTGATTGTTTACATATTGGCGTATTTTGACAACTAAATTGGTAGACAGTCAGGCAGCCAACTGCTGGAGGTAACTGCTTGCTGGTAGTTGGTAGCGGGGCCCACCCAGTGGCCAAGTCCTGGGCCATGCACTTTATAAATTAAATGTCAGCCGTACAGTTATTGACCATTTGGGTTGACACATGGCTCGATTTCCGGTCGCATTTCCTCTCTTCCTTTTCACTTTTTTTTTTCCTTCTATTTTTATTGTGTGTGAATTTTCTTTGCTTGGCTTTTTGTGTAAGCCACAGAAATGTGGCCACTCCTGCGGAATATCGCCGTGAAGGTCGCCCAAGCAATTACTTTGCACAGCTAATAGCAACTGCAGTCCAAGGATCTAAGCTACCGTCTACAGCGCGTCCTGTGTGCTCGCGTGTGTATGTGTGTGTGTGTGTCCTTGACTTGTGCAATTTGGCCTGGCCAAACCGTTGGCTATGGCTACGGCCGACTCTGTACGGCCGTACGTTAAGCAGCAGCTGTCCTTAACTTGTTTCATTGATGAAAGTTGAGGATGTGCTCAGGGCGTGGCCTGCTTGCACTGTTGGGTTATCTAATGGCGTAAAATATTGAGCTGGGCTGGCGCAGAAGACTGTTTAGTAGGGATGTGTTTTGCAGGTAACAGAGATTTGTTGTGGAAAATTGGATGATATAGAAAAACTTGTTGAGGTTGATGTAGAATACTCCTTGAATAAGATTCGTTTAAAATAGTTTAACATATCTCTCAGCAGAGATACTTTTATTGAATCATATCATATTATAACTTTATCTTATATCATGTTACTTACATTAAGATCTACTTAAGCCAACATTCTAAGATTCCCAATTGCTCCTGCTCCGACTAAATTTTAAAGCTATATTACATTGATAAGTACTCCCATCTCATAGAGACTCCTCTAGTAGACAAAACTTCCCCCTCTCATCACGGACTTTCTCTAATTTACAAGACCTATAACACTGCTCTCATTTGAAATGGTCTTATCGAGGACAGACAGCTTTCGTTATCCCTTCTCACAATCTGTCTATTGCCTTGCGCCCTGCCCCTCCCACTGCACTCAGCGCCAGCTGACCCCCATTTACATTCTCGATTCGCAGCATTCCTTTGGCCAATCGAGTTACAGCTAATGGCAGAGCCCTAACTGGACTGTAAGTTTCAGCTTTAGTTTGCTGCTAATGAGCAATTCATGTCAATTGCTAATTAGTGCGCTGAAGATTTTTATCTGCTTTGGCTGACTTATCGTGCCATTTTTATAACCCAGAACGCAAACGCAAATGCAGTCACTCAGTAGCCGTACTAGAGCCGTGGCTGTAGCTGTAGCTGTAGCCCGGCCCAAGGACCACGGCCCAAATACAATGGCCGAGAAATTAGCAAACCCGGCAAAGATAAGTCAATTAGGTTTGGCTTTATAGCTGCCAATGGCGACCAAAACAAAAGCCCAAAGACGGAACGAGAGGAAGAGAGAGAGGGGAGACGGTGCGAGGAGACCGACAAAAAGAAAAGCAAATCAAATAAAATGAGGCCAAATAAAGGCAACAATTAATAAACGCAAACACACAGAGCGAAAAAAAGGACGAAACGCAGACGAACGAGCGAAAGGACGAAAGGACGAGCGGACGGAGGATGCGTATCTGTATCGCAGTCTGTTTAAGGACATCGGCAGAGCAGCGCGCGCCGTGGAGTGTCCTGACGTGTATGGGCAATTTAAGCTGGCATTGGACAAGCAACTGACAGTCGAGCGGAATGAGAGCGGGAGAGCCTGCGGAGGATGTGGGCCGGCAAGGATGGCAGGATGGCAGGATGCCAGAGACCCGCTACGTTTGTCGTTTAATGCCCCCAGAGAGACGCAATTGTTACATTTAATTGTGATTTTTGTCTTCGTGCTAAAGCAGCTTTCAGCTTTCAGCTCTCATCCTTCAGCCTTCATCCGTCAGCCTTCAGCTCTAGCATCAGCCCACATGGTTTGCCTCTCAGGCGGGCAGCCATAAAATATGCAGCCTTTTTTCGCACAGTGTAGCAGCGCGTTCGTCTTGAGTGAAAGTAATCCGAAATGCTGTCATTAGACGCTGCGTAGATTCTACAGGCTCCCAGCAGGAGTTGGGGTAGGAGCAGGAGTTGGAGTTGGAGTCGGAGTCGGAGTCGGAGTCGGAGCTGAAGCTGGAGCCTACGCACAATTAAGATTGACTTGAAAGCCGCTTGGCTAATGCCATTGTTGTTGTCCCACACACACACACACGCACACACACACACACTTATACACCCATACAGACTCAGAGATCCTGGCGAGGCCTTGGTGGAGAGTTATGGCATTGTCGAAAAGTGGACAGCACTGTGCGGCGTTTATCTAGTTGGTCATTTCTCATAATTTTTCTTAGCCGAGAATTATTGCCAAAGTTAATATTAATGACGTTGATGAAAATCTTGTCATTCGCATAATAATAAAAAAGTAGAAAATAAAAATGCGCGCCAGGAGCGCATAAATAAAGTCCTGCCCACGGAATCTTAGTGCTGCTACTGCTGCTGCTGCTACGACTACTGCTCCTGCTCCTGCTCCACCTCCTGCTTCGCTGAAAGACCAAATTGATAACCACCGAAAAGTTGCTCGCATGTGGACACAAAAAGGCGACGACGAAGGCGACGCCATTTACATTTGAAAGCCAAAGCCTCTGGCACAATGGCGCTCGGCGCGTCTGGGCATCCTTCTAGCAGGAGGGGAGGCAGCGGCTTATTAGGACTCGCCTCCGCTTTCAGCTGCTGCTGGTGATATAATTTTAATAACTTACATAATATATTCTTTTGTGTGGTGCCAGGCACATAATTGTTAGAAACATTAGGCAAATCATTAGCCCAGCCAGCCAGCAGGAAGAGGCTGTGGAGGAGGCGGAGGCAGAGGCAGAGGCAGAGGCATTTGCTGACGTAATTTGCGGCGTGTTTCGCTTGTTTGCTTAGGCCAAACAAGAATTTTTAGCCTACTTTCCAAGGAGTTTGACTTACGAGCGACCAAAGAGCGCCAAGATAAGAATGAAAGAAAGTGGGCCAACTTGTGGTGCAGCTGCTGTGGTGCAGCTGTGGGGCAACGACTACTCCGAGTCGATTGCCTTGAAAACTTGCTAAGAAAACAGCTTTCAATTAATAATAAATAAATAAAAAAAAACCTTGATAATAATGTGTGCACAAGTAAAAGCCTAATTGACTGCAGAAACTAGGGAGCGAGAGAGAGAGAGAAAATAAACAAAGCAGACAAAAGAAAGAAAAGTTTTGATATGCTGATTCCACTGTAAGTGACACACATATTCCAGAGCCAAGCGATAAAACTAAAAGATGTACATATTACTGATATAACATTTTTACATATGAACTATATTTGATCTTAAATTACAAATAAACAATAGAAACTTCTTTCACAGCAACAAAATCTCGAGAGAATTATAAACGTATTAGCCTATTATATATAGAGACCTGACAAAGGCGGACCACACTCTATTAATATCAATTCAATATTTGCGTTCAGTTGATAGTCCCAGCATTGTCCAGAAAGGTTTCCAATTCAATTAATGCCCATGAAAAGATTTTCAATAACAAAGAAGTTTTCTTTCCGTTTCTCTTGTAAATCGCTTTGGGCACATTTCAATTTGGAACGCTCAATAGGCGATCCATCATATAATTTGGAATGTTATCCATCAAAAGCACATGACAGCGCATTCAAGGAGTGTACAAGCCTTGCCTCGTCTCTCAAGGAGATTGTGAACTTCATTTTGATTTGGAAATAACTGTATTTCAAGGGCTATCATTTATCAACTGCAATTGGAACTAAGAAACATTTTTCGAATTATACGAATGCAGCAAAAGGAATCAGTGCTCTCTACTCTCTGCTCTCTACTCTCTGCTCTGTGCCTGCTGTCAAAGCAAACGGAATTGAGCAGAGGACAACAAGGACTACAGCAGGACTATCGACAACAACAAATCACAATCAGACACAATTATTTTTCAGGTCTATCGTGCGCAATGCTTTCATATCGGACTCAATTGAAGGCAGCTCGTTGCTAGCGCCTGCTCCGGTTTCATAAATTTACGGCACGGCCGAGCCATGCCCCTAACTAGCAGAAGGTGTCAGTTTCCAGGCGAACTCAATCCAACTTGTATTTGGGTTTTTTTTTTTTTGTATGTATTTCATTTATTCGGTTTTTCCTAGGTACAAGTTTTGCGCGATCGAAACAAAGGCGTGAAAACAATGTCCTGCATTTGCGAAGGCAGCAATCAGTGGTGCTTTGTCCCCGGGCCCAACAGATTTCACACTGTTTAGCTTGACATTTGGCTGTCAATCAGGAGACGACGACATTGTCCGCCTAGGAGCTGGCCCGGCCGGGCCAAGCCATGAAGTGTGACTGCGCTGTATGACAGCTACTCTAATGCCATTAACAGCATGGCCAGGCTGGACGCAGCGCCGCAGGACTTCACACCAAGAACTCATTAAATCAATGCGTACCCCTCCCCCGGCCAGATGAAGAAAGAAAATGAAACAATACGAAAAGCGTTAGAAAAATGAAAAGTCAGTTGTTCTTCTGGCACCGAAAAATATTTTCTTAGCTCTGCGCCGCATGAAGCATTCGCGTACAAAAAGAATAAGAAAAGAAGGAACAGAATTTCGTACGCGACGCAAGATGCTCAATTCGGACGAAGACCATGTGCAATGTGTGTGAGTGTGTATGTGTGTGTGTGTGTGTGTGCGGTTAGGTAAATGAAGCTGAGAGCGCGACAGCTGTTCGGCATGGTGAGTAGAGCTGTGCAGCCTTTGCAGCCCATACAAGAAACTCACCACGGCATAGCGCGCTCTCGTACTGTGCTCTCACATGAAGTAACGGGCGCTCTCTCTCTCTCTCTCTCTCCTGCTTTCCGCTCTCGTGTTGCTTCGGGCCACTGCTGCCAATTCAGCTTTTTTCCCGTCAAATCTGGCTTTTTCCGAAGACA
>NW_022045934.1:171407-198348 GCF_001654015.2 Drosophila navojoa
ACCGCTTTTTTTTAGGCTTTTTTGTAAAAATTTTCAGCTTTTTTTTCCGTTTCTTCCATCTAAAAACAGCTTTTTATTCTGGTAAAAAGTTGGCAGCACTGCTTCGGGCTGCTGCCACACTGGGTCAGTAAGGGAAATTTTTTTGAACGCCTCTCTTCGTCTGCCGCGTGGGTGACATATTTCTGCCGCACGTTTGTATTTTGTTTCTGTTTTTGTTTGGCTTTTGTTTTGCTTTTGCATTTGCGAGCTGGCAAAGGCAAAAATAACTTTTAATTAATTGATGCATAATCATTCTAATTATGCTGGTAGCTTGCATTTTTCCCTCTGAGTGCGATTAAGCTGCATTTGCCACATGGTGCACTGCAGTCCGCACCGAAAGAGCGAAAGAGAGATAGTGACCAAGCGTGAGAGCGGCAAAGCGAGAACACAAAATAAGTTTGAACGCCTTTTTTACAGTTTGTTTTTATCTTCCTTTTTCAGTGGAATTTTTCACAGTTGCTGCACTTTTCGCTCAAGTCCTGTGACTTACTTTTCGCACCAATTCGGTGTCAATGTCGTCCTCGCACCTCTCACTCCCTCTCTCTCTCACTCACTCTCTCCCAACCCGCAGCTCACTCCGTCCCTTTCAGCTTGTCGCGCGCACGTTTCCAAATAATTTCATATTTATTGACAGCCATTGAACTTTTACAGTTGCAATTGCAGCTAGAGTGAGAGAGTGAATGAGGCAGTTGAACTGGAAGTGGAAGTGGAAGTGGAAGGGGGAGGGGACGACTCAGTAGGCGCCATCTTAAGCTGCTTTCGCAGTCAGCAAGATGAAAAAATGGCGAAAGATGAGAGAGCTTGAACATGATATTTTACTGCTAATTAGAGGCTGGCCGTTTCCTCTTGACGCTAACTAACTAACCAAGCCCAAGGTCGTTTCTCTTATGATAAGCCGCAGCTATGCACTTGAGCTGCCTCTTACTTATAAATAGTGAAACTTCCGCTTAAAAGGTAAAAAGAGATTATCTTTAGTCTTTACGTATGCCCAAGTGCCCATAGAAAGTCATTTAGGCAAAAGTTGCTTTTGTGTTTCGGTTTCTCTATAGAATTTCATACATTTTTTTTTATTAAATATGAAAGATGTTTAGGAATTATTATAAAGAAATGAGTTGAGTTTAGCTTCAATGCATACGAGATAAAATATATTTATTATGAAGATCTTTAACTTTTCTTGTTTATATAATATTCTCTCTCATATGATGAACTATGTCTCAAGCTAATCAATTTCCTGACTGAGAAGCAATGCCTTGCATTAACTTCATTTGCCAACTTCTCCAGCCCATTTAGAGCATAAGATGCCTGCTCCTCTCGGTCCTCCCGCTCGCCTATTGAGCTTTACATCAAAGTTGATCCGTTTTTGCCATACCCATCCACATCCACATCTACCAGGTGGCTCAGTCACGCAGACTTTAAGTCAGCTAGAGGAATATGTGGGCTAAATCTCAGCCGCTGCCTCTGTCTCTGCCTCTGCCTCTGTCTCTGCCTCAGCCTCAGCCATGTAGGTTGCCTTGCTGTACCTTTTATTACAAACTTTCGCTGGCAATCACAATGGTCGCCAGCCGCACTTGTATGCCAGCTCCTCGCTCAGCTTGCACTCGGCTCTGGGCGGATGGGAGGATGTGGGCTGCGTGTGCTGCGTGTGCTCTCAGCTCCGCCGGATTTTGACACAGTTTTGAGGCAAGTTTTAGTTTTATGCTCGGTTGAGGCAAATAGTTGAGTGGAGCGTGGTGCTGTGCTGCGCTCTGCTGTGCCACGCACTGTGGCAAGCAGCGTTAACTGGCGCTGAGGTTGAAAACACTCCAGCAGCAGCTCTGCAACCGCAAATATGCACGAGCTGCCAGCCAGGGGGCGACTCCCAAGCAGGTGGCAACAACTCAAACTCGACACACGGCACACGGCACACGGCGCCGCCAACTGCCATTAAAGTGCCTCGCGGCAGTTTGTGGAGCGTCGTTTGGCTTTGATTTCTGTCAAAGGTGCGCGCTGCACATCAATTGTCTGTCGGCGGAGCCAGGGCTAAAAAGGGTTTGGGTACCGCCCGGCGAAAAATTAAACAACAGCAACAAACAAAGAAGTGGAAAATGAAAAGTGAAAAGTGAAAAATGATGAGAAAAGGCGCCATGGAAACAATTAAAATGTGGCAGGGCACTCGAAGGGGGCCTCACGCGAAATCTTTCAGGCATATTCAAAGCAAATAATTGACTCGAACATCAAAAAACAAGGCGCAATTCGAAATCGGAATGGTGTGGGAGAATTAATTAAAATATTTCTGCAAATGGGTTTCGCAGGCAATGCCAATTAAATACCCAACCGAAAAACGTAGCCAAATGCCTGGAATGCCAGCGAACTAGGGGAAAAACTAAAGGAAGTAATACTTAAAAAGAATCGGGCCTAACTAGAAATTGTTAGCTGAGTCAGACTGAGTCATAGATGGATTTGATTTACAATTGCTAAAATCTCTCAGATGAACAATACAAAATACTGTTATATATATTGTATATGGTGTATATAATCGTATCATATGCAACCTGAGCTCGTTGGCCTTCGTTAAGCTGTTGTTGAGCCAGCAAAATGCCTCTACAGTTGCTCTATGGACAGCTTTTAGTTGCGGGCTTTAAATTTGTCATGGCGCTACATGACAGCTTCGGCGATATGCCAGATATATACACATACATACACATACAATATATAGTGCATAAGCACTACTTCAATAGAAATGTCATAAAAATTTCTGGGCATTTTTTTTGTTTCTCTCTTTCCTTAACTGCATATTTGAAAATGCGCAAATAAATTTTAATGCCAGCTGCACACAGATATATAAATATATAAACTGACATACACATACATACATATATATATCTTCACATATATACATATATGCATATGTTGTATGAACGAAAAAAATAAATAAATGGGCAACTGGCTGAAGTTTCAAGTGCAATCGCACACACACACACACAGCTCCCATTTGCCTGTGTGTGTGTGTGGAAAAATGCCATAAATTAAATTTTATGAAAAACAATTACGTATAGCCAAAGTCCGCCCCCACAGCAGCCCGGCCAGGGCAGGCCACGCCCCTCCCCTCCCGCCCCAGCAACCCTGACAGCTCTACATGTGCCCGGACTGCGGTTTACACTTGTAAGCATTTTCCCAGGCATATTTCATCGTGGCAGGAGGCGGGCAGAGAGCAGCGGCAGCTCAACCAGGACATGCCCAACATTTGCAAGTGTGTAAATTTCATTATGTATGTATGTGTGTGTGTGTGTCTGTGAGTGTACATATGTATTGTCGCACGCGGAGTTTTACCTGCAGCGCTTAAATTAGCCAAGAGCCACTATACAAAATGTGGGGCAACAGGTCCAAAGAACTCCACTTTGTATGTGTGTGTGTGTGTGACAATTTTGGTTTGCTTTTACTTTCGCTGCGCCGGCTGCTGCTGACGCTGCCGCTGCTGCTCCTGCTGCTGCTCCTGCTCCTGCTGCTAGTGCAATTGGGTCTCGGGTTCTGCTAGCCTGCGCGCTGGCTGCCTATACATCATTTCCGCTATATGGTTTTATATGCTTTTAATAGATGTCTGCATTTGGAAGCAATTTATTTTTGAAAATGTGCACGATTCTTAGAACGTCAGGGAGTTGGAGCGGCTGCGAGTCTCGGAGTCGAGATTCCGGGATTGTGTGCGGGTTTTGCTTTTTATTTGCATTTTATGTATTCAAATTGTGACATTTACACAAACTCACAAACATAGAGAGACACACACAGACACACACACTCACTCGCATACTCTTACACATGTTCCAGTTTCCCACAGTCATAGATATTCATTTGTATGTCAGTTGCCACACACTCAAACCCACACACACACACAGACACACCCACACACTCACACCTGTTTCTGCTGCACGAATGAATCTAATTGCGCAAATGTGTGTTAAATTATATTTTTGCATACGCAGACAATCACACAACCAGGCTGCAGGCATAGCAGCTCTGCCAGCAGGAGAGGGCAGCAGGAGGCAGCAGCAGCAGCAGCAGCAGCAGCAGCAGCTGTGCTCTGCGGTTGCTCCAGTTGTTGTTACTCTGGTTTTTACCTGCCAGGTGTGGGGTGGCGAGTGAGCCAGTGTGGGTGCACTCGACAGAGGGTCTACTCAGCAGTTGTTGATTTGCTAGAAATGATATAAAGCGGGGACAACTCTTCAACTCTTATGATATAAATTTCTAGTACTGCACTCAGAGCTCATCCAACTTCTCTCTCGTTAGACAAACCTGATTTATAAGTTTTTCCTAGAAATTTCTTGCTTTTGCTTGACATTCTGTAAATAATTAGTGAGAGCTGCTGTTCTCCCTTAGCTACCTCTAATAGCAATCAGAGCTTCTTCAGTTACTTTTTCCACTCGTTCGCTTTTTCCACAACTGCTTGGCCCACCCCTTTGGCATGACGTGTGGTAACCCAGCGCAGAATTTTCTACTTCTTATGCGCACCCCAGCCACCAGCCCCCAGCCACTTCCGCACTTCCTCGGCGCCCGCCTTTGATGCTTGGCATGTTGTATGGCTGGTGTGCCATAATTGTCAGTAGCTTTTGTTGAATAATTGCTGCCATGCCCAATGTCGAATGCCGGGGAGCCAAGCCAGATGAGCAGAACACACACACACACACACCAACACACATGCACATACAGATGTATGGCAATGCCAGGGGCACTTGCTGCAGCATCCACCGCTACCTTACCTGCCCCACCTTCCCGCCTCCTGCGCCCTGCTCCTGCTGCTGCCATGGCTGGCAAACAAATAACAGTAGTCGGCAGCTAGGGCCATGGACTTGGTGTCTCGCTCTTGAGAACTTGGAACTTGCCATGGAAATTTAATACATTTGGATTTAAAAGTCAAGACATGTTGTTCGGCTGCTGCGTTGCCAGGCAGGAGGCGGCAAGAGAGTGGAGAGAGAGAGAGAGAGAAAGAGAGCGCGCGTGTGGGAGGGCGACAGCGTTGACCCGGGCACAAACAAATTGCGACTTACACGTTTGCTATTTTACATAAATTACAAAAACAAGCAACAGAGAGCCGAGCCTGTGGCATGCCACGTACGTTGCCAACGTGCAGAAAACGGGCGACATTTTTATCAATTAGTTTAATCTGCCAGCCATGAGAGAGATGGGAGAGAGAGAGAGAGAGAGAGTGGGAGGGAGAGACAGGGTAGGCAGCAGGGAGCAGGTTGCCACGCCTTATCAACAGCAGCAGCTGACAGCCTCCTCCTTCCCGTAAAAGAAAACGAACTCGCTTTGCGGTTGCTTTTCTTTGCCCTTCTT
The DNA here is from genome assembly GCF_001654015.2 of Drosophila navojoa. The sequence continues at coordinate 176,754 of NW_022045934.1, forward strand.
CCCTTCCTCCCTCGCCCCTCTCCGCTTCATCGCTCTTCTCTTTACCATTTCTCTATTTCTTGTTTGGCAGATGAAAATCCTTAAAATTGATTTTGATTTTCGATTTGTGCCAAACAAATCTCACGGCGAGACATCGAGACAGCCCCCAAATCAGGCAAATTATATTAATTTCCACATTGTCAACTGCTTTGACACAAATACCAAATGCCAAATCACAAGAAATCCAAGCCAAACGCCTCGCTCCAGACAAGAAAATTAGAAAATCGATTATTTTAAAGCGCATAGATAGAGCAGGCGAGATGGATAGTGAGTGAGTGGGAGCCGGAGAAGGAGACAAACGGATTCCAGCTTGGGACATTAGCCAAGCCCAGACGAAGAAAAACTTCTTCAAAATGGACCAAAAATGCCAGCAACCAAATGAAATAAAAGAAAGAGATGGCAAAAAAAACACACACATACACAGAAGTGAAGCTGCGCCAGTTGATCGACTAGCAGATATCCTTTAGAGCAATTGCAATCAATCTCTCTCAATCTCTGCCTCGCTCACTGTCTGTCTCTCTCTTTATCTCTCTTTGTATTACTCTATATCTCACTCTCTCTCTCTCTCTCTCTCTCTTTCATTCATTAACATTCTTTCTTATTAGTTGCCACACCTTTCATTCACTGTTCCCTATAATGATATCATTTTGTTGCTCAAGCAACGGCGAGGCAGAGCTTTAATGGGCTATCCTTAGAGGGTATTCAGAGACAGCAAAAAGGCCGACGATCTGCCAGTCTGTCTTTTTGTCAGTTTGCCAACACATGGGCGCAGAGGCGTGGCTGACGTACACACACACACAAACATATAGTTGGAAAAAACACTAAAATGCTCTTATTCAAATGCAGATTATCCTTTGCCGCACCCACACACACACACACACGCACTACTACACTCGCCTAGGCTTAGTCCAAGGATTTACTTTCATTTGTATTCGAGTTGTGCGTGTGTGAGTGTGAGTGAGTGCAAGTGTGTTTGTGGAGGGCTCTACACGACAACGAGAATTAGACAAATGAAGTAGAATTTTGTATGTGGCACACACACACACACACGCACACCCACACACTCGAGTTTAAAGTGCACAAGAGGAAGGCAAGAAGGACACTTAAGTGCCTCCTCGTTGTGTTCACATAATTCGATTTATGTAGTTGCCATCATAGTAGTTGTTGCTTTTGTTGTTGTTGTTGTTGCTGTTGTTGGTTGCAGTCGCAGGTCGAAACTGTATACTCAGCCACCTCAGCCGAGTGACAGACTCTCCACACATTTGTCGCATTGCGTCGGCCTCTGCCTCCTGCCTCTGCCTCTGTCTCCTGCCTCCTGCTCCTGCCTCTGCCTTGTAATTTTCATATACGTAGCTCAAGTGCGCCTGCTGGCAGTAATGAAACAATTTTTGTGTGCTTCTCCCATTGCTCATCATCATCTACATTACATCATCATCATCTTCATCAGCTACAGCATCAACTTCTGTCACGCTGCTGACAACATTTGACTCTGATTTCCAGCCAAACTCTTGACCAGTTGATTGTCCATATTTTTGGCAATTATCGATTTGACACATTTCGGTTTTTGGCCAACAAACATTTTGACACGAGTGAGCGACACACACACACGCACGCACATGACCACTCAGAGAGACATCAAGTTGCAAATTTCATGCATTCGATAATCAAATTTATATAACACAATACGAAGCCAAATCCAAATATTTGACCAAAGTGCACGCAATTGTTCTACAATTTGGCATTCAAGCAATTTGGCATTGATAAGTCAAGTATTTAGGTTGCCTCGATTATATTGCCAGACGAATTTCCAATTTTGCATTTTGCATTTTCCATTTCGAATTTTGCATTTTGCATTTCGAATGCTGCAGCAGTTGAAAGTTGACTTGAGCTAACTATGCGATTCATTTCGAGCAACTAATGCACTCCAGCCAGCTCTTTACCATGTGAGAATGTAAGCAATCGAATGTTGCTTGGCCAAGCCAGCTCATCATTTATGAAGAGTATATTCGATTTCAGCTGTGTTGCTGCTGCAAAGAATTGTGATATATTTCTGCAAAAATGGAAAGTTATTAATTATATCTAAAATTGCTTGAATGGCAACTGAAATTAGATAAAATTTATTATGTTTTTGAAAAAAAAAGATATATATATAATAATAATAAGAAAGTTAATTTAAGTCGCCTTTTTACAGATCTAAATCTTTTCTTTCTTCTCTGTTTTTATTTAACAAAATTTATTTGATTCAAAAGAGATTTTTAGTCAAACGGATGTACCAGACCATATCCATACTCTACATCATATAGCTACGATAAGAATGATCAGTTTATTTAAGCAAAAATCAATATATCATAATTGCCTTCTCTCATTGGAACTTTTACTCTTTCAAGGAAGCAAACTGTTGATATTAATAATAGAACTCAAAGAGCAAAAAATCTACCCAGCTCGCACTCTCTCTACTGCTCATCCCATTTCCTCATAGCCCCGCAATATGCTCATATCAATTTACCTGATACCAGGAAATGCCAATTGATGAGAACTGGTAGCCGAATATCTGAAATTAAACGAAACTGCATTGTGAGATCTTCGAAATTCACGTTAACTTCTTTACCGACTTTGTAACAAGGATCGACGAGTCTCGAATTTCTTGTTGTCACAACAGCCGGCATGCCCTCAAGTGCGGCGAGCAGGGTCTTGGCAGGGTCGTAAATCCTATTAGATCCTGCAACATGTGGCGGCTGCATAGAGAAATCTGCTCGCCTTTGTCGTGGAACGAAGAAACTATAATCGGCTTTGGCTCAATTGCAACAATTGATGCTGTCAACGAGCATCAGGCAGAAGGTAGCCTAATCCCGATGCAGTTTATCCCTCTGCTCAGACACAGCTCTTGCATAATTCTACATAGACTCTAGGCATGTTATAGTCTCTTCTCGCAAGTTTAATGTGAAAATAAAAGCTAATGCTTGTCGGAGCCCACAGCGATGCCATTACCGTTATCGTTCCATCGAACCATAACAAGCCATTGTCGATCTTCACACCTCGCAGCAACAGAATCGTATCTAAATGAGAAACTATGCTCTGGTAGCCTATCTATCCACAGATTAAACCCAAACACAAAAACAACATTGCTTATCGGAGCGAGAGGCATTTGAATGCCTTTACAAGATCGCAACGATCGCTGATCGGAAATGAGCCAGCAGTTTTCATGGGACGCGACCCTTGCTCGTATTGTCTTAACAAGTTCGATGTTGGGCTCTGCCCCTTTTAATTTGATGCCCAAGAAACTGAGGCCATAAAAAACGAGATGGGCGAGCGAGCGCATCTATTTATCACGAGCAGCTCGAAAATAAACGAGATCATGACAAATCCGTGCCGGCTGTCTGACTAACGACTCCCAAGTCGCAGCCTCTACTCTCCCAAGACTGGCCCAGACTCTCGAAGAAACTCTTTTGCCTGCTGTTGTCGATTGTCGATGCCCGATTCTTGACGGTTGAGCCATATGGCAAGCATAGATAGATAGATGGAAGTCGGGACCACGCCCGCTCGACTGCCATATGTTCGACTCTTGCTCGGCAATTATCCTTTTCCGTTCTGCTCTCCCTCTCTCTCTCTCTCTCTCTCTCTCTTTCGGGTCTCTGGTGCATTGGCATTTTCGAAATTAGTCTCAGTCTCGGCTTGGTTTTTGGTATGCTAGACCAAAGGGACGCCGCTGCAACAGCAACTGCAACAGCAACAGCAACAGCAACTGTTGTAGCTGCCCGTTGGCTGCGCAGCATATAAAACCGCAGCTAATGCGCTTATGTACGCTCAATAAGACGCTGACAGGCATTTGGTCCGGCGAAACTATGCTGCGGCGGGTGGGGGCCGAGCTCTGCGCCATGTCTGTTGCACCACAATATTTTTTGTGTTCGGCAAAAGGTTTTTCTTGTAGTCGTCATAAAACTTTCTGCTGCATAGCTCATCACAGCCACATCTACATATCCACATGCATATACATACATGCCTATATGTATGTATCTGGAGCATCTTTCCGATAGCGAGGCACTAAATCTGACGCCCTTGCCAATGGGTACTTAGCAGCAGCTGTCATATCCTTGGCGCTACACAGTTGAAGTGTTCCATCTAAGGACACTTTGCGTCTCGGCTTGCAGCTGAGTCTCTCCCGTCGCACTCGCTGCCTGCCTTGGCTGAGCTCTTTGTGTATTCTGATACTTTTGGTGTCATTTATCAAGACCTTCTGCTGCAGTTGCACTAAATTTAGCCGCGTCGAGACTTCATAAATGAAGCGCTAGGAAAGAAAACAGATTATGCCATCGATGATAAGGGAAATCTCATTAGAACTGTTTATTTATCGTCTATTTATTTTTTGTTTATTATCATTTTTGTATTGATTATTTATTTATAGTTTTTGTAATATTTACCATATTTTATTATTTATTCATTTATTTTTTTTCATTCAATTAGTTCTTGCTTTCTCTTCGTATTTAATATTCTTCTCATAATTTTCCTTCATTTTTTTTTTTGTTGATTATTTACATATAGTTAACATAATGCTTAGTAATTTTTATTATTTTTCATATTTATATTATTTATATATTTTTCATTCAATTAGTTCTTGCTCTCTCTTCTTCTCTCTCTCTCTCTTCATATTTAATATTCCTTTCATCATTTTCATTAAATTATTAAAACTGTCCAAATTCAAAGCAGGAAAATTACTTAGCCAGATTTTAGCATATTCTTGAAATTTTCAATTTCGTATATCATTAGCATAGTTTTGCGCTCGCCACGGCCAAGAAGGCAGTGCAACGAATTAATTTGTTGCTTGCCAAAAAATGGAATAAAATGAGAAAACAAAATGAATAAAATTGAAGTAGAGAAGAGAAAGCAGTGGAAAATGAAAATGAAAAGCGAAAAATTTGCGCTGCTTTCCAATCGCAGGCTGACTTACTGACTTGCCCCTCGACTTTTGCGTACAAGTGAATTTTAATTTAATTTCCCTAGAACTAGACGCTCGAGACAGACGTGTGCGCCAGCTCAGAGCTCAACCCGAAGCCAGAAACCAGGAAGCGTTAGGGATGAGGAGGGAGGCGGGAGTGGGAGGGTGGAAGAGTGAACAGGCCTGCTTTGACTCCAGTCCGGGCGCTTTAATTGTGTGCGGCATGACAAGGCACAAAATGGCGACGAGAGTTGCACGTCATCAGGCGCACAGCTCCACGCCCCCCACACCACGCCCTCTGCTGCCGTCCGTTGAGCAGACGCCAGCCTCTGTGCGATTTTCGTATTTAGTTAAACAAAATTAAAACGTGATTTGTTTTCTTGTTTTCCCCTGGCCTTCTCCGCTCTCCACTCTCCATTCTCCACTTTCTATTTTCTACTGCTTCATTCAGCAGCTCGCACATTTTTGGCGTTCCACTAGCAGCACCGAAATCCTCAGACCGACCGTCCGTCTGTCTGTCTGTCTGTCTGACTGCTCTTCATTATGTTGCAAGTTTAAAGCGTTTTAAATTCAATGCGCGCCCCCTTTGTGGCACCAATTGAAAATTTATTGCATTTACAAGTCGATTTATTATGCAAGTCAACACTGCTGGCCGCCCACTCGGAGCAGGAGCTGGAGCTGGAGCTGGAGCAGGAGCTGGGGCACAAGGATATGCGAGTCGTGGCATTGCGGTGGCTGCTTCTCATCAAAAGTGCCTGCGGGTTCTACTCTGCTGCCGGTGCCGTCGCTGCTGCTGCCATTTTCCAATCTGCACTTTCATTTCAATGCCCGTTGACAATTTCCATTTGGCGCCAGCTTCCCGCCATCCTCCTCATCAGCCTCGCCGCTCCTCGAAGCCGAAGTGAACCGCAGCTGCTAACCAAGTGACATTTAGATTTGATTTGAAATGTTCAAATTACCAACATTATAAAAGATGAACAGCGCTAGCTCTCGACTCAACTGCTCCTCCTAGCTTAGACAGTAGTTAAAAGGTGGGCGGTTCGAAGAGTTTCGAGAGCTCCTAATGAAAGTCAATGATGCCCAGTGGAATCTTGTGAATAGCAAATGTAGGTCATTGCCATTGCTCTGGACCTGAACTTCACCTATGACCATAAATAAACCACGTATAATTAAATAATTAATAATAATGGCAAGTGTGACCTTACTATGCTGACCTTACTCAGTTGATGTTCGACTCTACTCTCTCTCTCATATTCTCTATATATCATTTGTTTAGTCAGCTATCTCTCTCTCTCTCTCTCTCTCTCTCTCTCTCTCTCTCTCTCTCTCTATGAGTATATATTTTGATATACAACTCTCTCTCTCTGTCCCTCTTCTAGCTCTTGCTTGCATACTAATTTACTTATTGTGCAGCCCTCGCTCATTCACACGCAGAATTTCATTTTGATTCTCTCTCTATCTCGCTCTCTTTCTCTTTCTCCCTCTCCCTCTCTCTCGCTATCACTCTGTGTGTTTTAAACGCATCAAATGCTTGCGTGTGATTAGTTTGCATACAATTTGTTGGGCGGTCTGCGTGGGTGGCAGATGTTGAGGCATTGGATGTGCTGCTATGAAGACGAGATTGGATGAGCTTGTGGATGAGAGTGAAGCCTTGTTGACAAGTGGCTGGCAGGCAGGCAGGCAGGCAGGCAGGAGCGTGGTACTCGTACTCGTACTCGCAGTCGTAGTCGTCCTTGTTCTCGTCATCATCGTCAGTGCTTAATTTCGCGGTTTCACGCTTAGAGCGCGTAATTCCATTCCTAACTACTTCAACAACTGACAACAACAATAGACAGCGACAACGGCGACAACAACAACAACAACAGCAACAACAACAACAAGCGAAATGAGCATTTGAATACTAAAGGAATTGATAATGCGGAACAATGCGAATTTCGGGCGGCTTTTGTTGTAATTGTGCTTGTAAGTGGGCGTGGCTATACGGTGTGATGCTCGCTGATGCGATATGTGTGTGTGCGAAGTGTGTGTGTGAGTGCTTGATGTGTGTACGCCTTGTTAGCAGCACGTTAGTCGCTCAGTTAGTTAGTTAACGCTCACACATTAGGCTGATAGGCACACAGAGAAGCAGGAGCGACAGAGAGAGAGGAGGGGGATGAGCTCATGCAACTGTGTGGCAGGCAATCAGGAACAACTTTGCCAGAAACTCACGTGCCAACTCAACAACTGACAGATCTGACAATTGCCAACATCGCCAATGGCAACTAACGCAATTTTTGTGTCCAAAAATTGTGGCTAATGAGCATTTCAAATACGCACGCAAGAGAGGGAGAGGCAGAGGGAGAGGCAGAGGGAGAGAGGTAGGGTGGTAGTGTTGCCCGCTGGCAACTTGTTAACAAGCTGGCACCCGCAGCAAGCAAGCAGTTGGACATTCAGGCATTGCCATTGACTCTTGCTTTGCGCCAGTTTGCTGACAATTAGTCGCAGTTAATATGATTGCCACTTGATGTCCAGATGGGCCAACTCCATAAAACTGGCACAATGCGTCACTAAAACGTCGTCTCCATAATGCTTAGGCGCAACCGGAAATGCTCTAAAAGCGGGAAGTGAACTGAAATGAACTGAAATGAATATTTATGAATTGAGAGAACTATGCAATATCAGGTATATAAGAAGTAGACAGAATATAGGAATCATAGAATTAAGGGAGTTATGCCATATTACTCATATGCTATAATATCCACATAATAGCATTTTTATTAGAATTGAGAGATTTATGCCATTGTAGTCAGAATATAGGATTTCTAGAATCGAGAGTACTATGGCATCATATTCCTTATATCATAGGATTTATAGTTTTGAGAGAATGATGCAAGATTAGTCAGAATAAACATAGATAACTATGCCATACTATATTATATGATTTATAGAATAGAGATAACAATATAATATATTTTTAGCATATCATCAATATAGTAAATTTGCATAGAATAGACTCACCCTTACTAATAATAGTAAAAATAATGAAAAAATGGATTTGAATCAATCAATTTATGTATAAGAACTCACAGCTGTCATTGTCTCTCATCCCTTTAAAAAACATATATATATATATTCATAATCAAGCATAAGAGCTGTGTTCCACATAGGCATATGCATAGCTCTATCTCTCTCTCTCTCTCTCTCTCTCTTTCCTGTTGAAGGAAAGCATATTTGGCATTCGTTCTAGTTTTCCGCCGTTTTTTGTCTGTGGGCCATGCATCAGAGTGTAGACCCATTTGTGCCATGCGGTTCTGCATAGCGCAAAATCTAATGTCAGCTTAGCGCGCAATTTGTTGCTGTTGACAGCTGTGAGAGATTGTTGCTGTTGCTGTTGCTGTTGCTGCTGTTGCTGTTGCTGCTGCAATCGGGTTAAAGTACGAGGCAAATAAGGGCAGAGAACGTCAAGAACGGCAACGGCCCATTGCAGGCATTTGCCGTTTGCCATTGTCCCGTTTCTCAGCTTCAGTGTCTTCTAGGATGTTGTTGTTGTTGCTGTTGTTGTTGCTGTGAGTGTCAGTCACAAATGCTAACGACATTTTGTTATTTACTTATTGCATTCATTTAGTCGAGCATACTCCAGCTCAGCCTTGGCTCTCTCTCTCTCTCTCTCTCTCTCTCGCTTGCTCTCACTTTCCTCTATGTGCGACTGACGCACTCTGTACCACATTTCCTCATTTGGCGAATGGGGTGCGGGGTGCGGGATGTGGAGTGTAAGGCAATGGCAAGCGACTCTCATCTTGTGCTCATCTCTTTGCTATTTTTAATCTGCCGCCCTTTTGTATTGCACTTAACTTGGACTGCAGCCCAGTCTCTGCGAGTCGCATCGAGTCGAGTGCATTGTAACCAGAATTTCGCTTGAACAATGGGCCTCAAATAATGGGGCAAATTGAATTTGAATTGGTTGACTGCTCGGCTGCTCTCCTGCTTGGCAGCTTGACTGCTTGGCATTCTATGCACACACGCACACACACACACAGTCTTTGCCTGTGTCTTCCTTTGCCCAACTGCAGCTTGAGCTCAATAATGTGCTCATTGTCAAGGAATTCAGTGTGAAAACAATGCGCGAGTCGTAGGAGTTCTGCTGGATGGGTGCCCGGCTCTATTGTGCGTGCTCTGTAAATATTATTCTTCTTTAAAATTGTAGAAGCAGCCAGCTAGGATACAAGATACGAAAAAATTAAAATGAAAAGAAAGGTTATGACAAGCAAACCATTTGTCGTAAATAGTCTAACGCCAAGCCAAGCCAAGGGAATGAAAGATAAATGGGCAAAAGCAGCAATCCTCAGAGCTCCGAGCTCCGAGCTCCGAGATGAGAGCACAATCCCACAGAATGCGATGAGAATGAACAGAAACGGGCCAAGAACGAGGAGCTGGCCATAAAAATCAATTGAAGTCGAGTTCAAAATCAGAAGCGTATTATTTTTTATTCTAGTTGCATTGTTGTGCTCGTTGCCGTTGTCGTTGTTCTGGGCCTGGTTCTTGTTCTTTTCCTTCTCCCTGTCCTTGTTCTTGTTGTCCTCAGTGGTAAATGACAAAGAAGCAATTATGTCGAGGTCCTGGCATACAAAGAATGCCTCGAAAGTGCCTGGGAAATCAAGCGTACTATAATCAAATTCAAACAAATTGTGATTAACAATTTGGCGTCTTCAGCACACAAATTCAATAACAGAACAAGTTCCCAGATGAACAAGAGAAATATGAGAGTGAATTGTTACTTTTCTGGCAACAGAAGTTCATTTGCTGTTGAAAATATTTCATGAATGGCTTTTTAGCTGAAGCGGAAGTCTTCCAACTCTTACGCTGTTGATAATGCCCAAAGAGTTAGACCCGTAAGCCAACCGCATAATCTCATATGTAGCGTACTAATCCAACAGCCAGTTGCATGCTCGCCCAGACCTTGACAAACAGAGAGGGAGAGAGAGAGAGAGAGAGAGAAAGAGAGACATGGATGCATTGTCGCACTCGCACAGTCGACGCTGCCCATGGCCGATTGAACAAAATGCTAAACCAATTGCTAATCCTTTTTTTCGGTAGTCCAATCCCAGTGCCGCACTCACCACCTGCCAGCCGCTCCGCGTCGAGCAGCTGTTGCCAGTGACTGGATTTTTGTTTTTGCTCCGCATAGGGCGGACAAATCCACTGATCCACTTTGCGTACAGTAGCAGCCGCCTTTATGTTTTGACAAAATGTTTTTGTTGAGTGCCCATTGACTCTGGCCAGAGCCGTAGCCAGACCATGCCGGCCGGACGGTCTCCTGCGTCTCCTGCGCTCTATTTGCTCATGCAGGTTGCATAGACAAACAATGCGGGCGCATTCACATTCATATTTATAATTTACCTGAGCCTCTCCGACGTTGACAATTTCCGCTTTTGGTTAGACGTCTCTTTAATTTTCAAAAAAAAAAATCATTTTTGTATATGTAGAGAAAAATGGGAAAGTTGCGTCCAAGTGAAGTCCAATACGCATTTGTAGCGACCATAAGCGGATTATGTTTTCCTCGCATGCAGAGGAAATGGAAATGGAAACTCGCAATTTTTATGAATATGAAAAGCCGCTTTGGCCAGCAGAACTAACTAACTTCAAACAAAACATTACAAACAGACACACACACAAACACACAAAAGCTAAAGAGATGAAGGAAGAACTAAGTCGAGGAATGTTATTAGAGCTCAGTCTAAAAGGCTTACGCTCGACTCAGATACCCTAACAGTCATCGTATGTGTCTCTTAATTTCCATATATTTAAACGTATTTATAGTTCTCTTGCACGCACTTTCCATACAGTTCATGGAAATTTTGGTAATGAATCGAACGATTCCCCCTGGGTGGGTTAGTGTATTGCGCAGCGTCGTCCATTGAATCTAATGCGCTGGCTGCTCTGTTAATTAGTTTTGGCTTCTGCAATTTGTCAGTAAGTCGTGTGGCTGTCTTAAAGTCTTAGCCCGGGAGACTGACTTTAAGTTTTGGCGCCCATAAATATGCCATAAAACTATTTGGTTGCTCTGACTAGATAAAAGGGGGACTCAGCAAGTGGACCAAACAAGACGCACCAACCACCGGGACGCCAGCTGGAGTGGAGCGCAAGGGGAATTGCGTAGACTTCTGAGACTACTGTGCACCATAACAAAGTTAATAATAATAAAGCAGAGCAAAGGCGAGCTGGGGTGACTGCGCTGACGTAGGACGAGCGGAGTGGGATCGCTGGCACGCCCCCCCACACACAGAGATTTCGGTGGATACAGCAGCGGCAGGCAGTGCTGCCAGCAAATGCGATTACAATTTGTTACACTTACACAGCACAAAAAGTGCGACCAACCCCCTGAACGCTGACGGAGACGGAGACGGAGACGTAGGCAAGGAAACAATGCCGCAGAGTCGCCAGTTGCGGTTATACAAATCTGAAGTCCGGAATCTGGTCTCATCAACCTGACCAGAGAAATGCCCAGAAAACGAGGGCATAAATCAGGCAGCACAGCCTCCAATCGATTGGGTAAAAGGGAAAGGCGAAGCAGGAAAGGGGAAAGGGCAAGTGGTAAGGGGCCCAGGGGATGTTTTTCAGTCTAATCAAAATCAATGCTAGACCAAAGGGGCACGGACAACTGCAGCAGTCTCTTGGCACACTCCAACCCCCAGCCCAGCCTCGATTTGTTGCTTCTCGTTTTGTCTTGGACGATCAGGCAAACATCAATTAATTTATCAAAGTCAGTGCGCAGACAAGGCCTTCGGGAATTAAACGACAATGACGATCCATTCATGAGTTATTAATAAACTAACGATCGTCTTGGGCTCGTCGCCCGGAAGCGGCTGCTGCAGTTGCTCTCGACATATCCAAAATGCAGTTTGACTTTTATTAATTACAACTAGATTTTTATTTATAACAACAAATTGTTCACATTTATCAAATTGGCTTAGGACACATACATATGCAAGTACGCATCGATGGGCCTATTCATTAATGAATCAAGTTTTGATTCAGTTCACTCTCCATCCGCTTCGATCTAGAACTGTTCGCTATACTTGAGCTTCTGCCAGCCGGCGCGCTGTCTTCGCATCTCCCTATAGCTATTGGGCAGTCCATAGAAAAAGTATATGGAGAGACCTGAATGGATGGGAAATCGAACTGATTGGATTAGATAAACGTTATACATAATACTTGGCACACATCATGCACATGCGAAAGGTAATACCACTGTAGGATCTTATGGAGCAATTGGCTCACTTAGTGTTTGGTTAATATCACAAGGTTCAATAGGCATAATAGAAACCATTTTCATTCTACATACATATAACAAAACTAAATTCTAACTCTGATATTCGTAGCTCGATTGGGATTTTCATTTCGACATATTTCGAACGGCATCCGCTGCCATTAATTGGCGTAGAGCACACGTCTAACTCGTCATTTTGTAATTTCCAAATTTCGCAATCAAATTGCAGTGCGCTGTAACCCTAAGCACTTAACATCTAGTATTGCCTCCATTGCGCTGACTCACGGCAACAGCTACTCGCTGCTATAACAACATTTGATTACAACAGATTAGTAGATGGAGTGGGTTAGTGTGTGTAGGTGTGTGTAGTGTGTGTGAGTGTGTGTGTGTGTGTAGCTACTCTTACAGTATGCTACAAAATTGAGAATTGGATTGCAATCCTCTCTAGCCTGGCTTGGCTCATTCAATTGCCGCTTCCTCGACGTACACCGATTGCGGCCTACGGCGCACCACCGCACCACCGCACCACCGTCCGCTCCCGGACGCTGTTGCAGCCGATGCGAGGGTCCCCGCTGTAATATGGCCTCCAATTTCGCTTTGAATGGCACCGGCTCCGACTCGGATTCGGGCTCTGGTTCTGGCTCTGGCTTTGGCTTTGGCCCTGCGAATCCGGATGTGAGCATGGGCGTTGATGGAACCACAAGCTTCGTATTCTTGGCATCCACGACCAGCTCGCGACTCAAACTGGGTCGCTGTTTGTGCAAACTAATGCTGTTTATGGTCTTGTACAAAACCGGATCGAATTTCGGTGCGCGCGGTATGTGGGCAGCTCCGGGCGCTGCCACGGCTGCCTCATCAGCATTGGCGCTGGCACCGACATTGGCATTGGCATTAGCATTGCCGTTACTGTAACCGTTACTTTTATTATCAGCCTCATCGTCGTCCGTTTTCAGCTCGCGTATGGCCTTCAGCAGCAGGAGGCGGACATCGGTTTCACTTTTCGATTGCTTCAGCTGCGGCCTGCTGGGCCTGGCCTCATCTACCTCCTGCAGAGGCGCAGCCTCCTCTTGGCGCCTGTGCTTGTTGGCATTGGGATTCATTATAATGTGGCTCAGGCGATCCTTAAACTTCTCCGAATGCAACGGATCCTCCACAGAGGAGGCAATCGAGGCTTGCGAGGCAACGGAGCTGACTGAGGGAACTCGTCTGAGCTGAGCTCTGAGCTCAACTGGAGTTGGACGAACCACCGCCGGCACCACTGGCACCACTGGCACCACCTGCTGCTTGCTGGCCTCTCGGCTAGCCCTGGCTGCCAGCAGCTGCTCATAGAATGCTGAACTATCGAATAGCTCACGCAACATATCGCCAGCCGCCTGCCTGCAATCCTCCACCGTGGGTCGCTCCACCGATCTCTGGCTGCTCACATCGTCGTCATCGCTGCTGCTGCTGTGCACAGTGGCCACAATCGTGGTCTCTATGACACTGGGCAGCAGCTCTGAGTCGATGCTGAAGTTGCGCTCAAAGATCTGCTGCTCGTCCAGCTGCTGCTGCTGCGAGTCCTCTGCATCGAGCACATCGTCCAGCATGGCTATCACAGAGCGCTCGTCCTCGGCCTCGTTGGTGCTCAGCGTGCTCCTCGAATGGACACTTTTCGTGTCCTCAACGTAAAATATCTTGCCATTGGCATTTTTGTGCTCCTTCAGCTCATCGACCACCTCGCTTAAATTCTGAATTTCATCCAAGCTGCTCGAATTTCGCTTAATCTGCGTTTCATTTGTAATCGTGCTCTGCTTGGATGGCTGCCCAAACCCATTGCCATTGCCATTGGCATTGCCATTGCAGGGCGCTGGGGGTGGCTCGTTGGGCTTTTTCAGTGCCCTGTAGAACGCAAGGCGTTCGGGATTACGTTTGGTGGGATCTTTGATGTCATAGAGACACCAGCATGCAAGATATATGGGAATACCTAAGGCGTTACGGTTAGTGGAACATGCATTAGTCAAAGGCTACACAGATAAACATGCAACAACGAATTGGGAGCTGAGCTAGCGACTCACCCACAATCATCCAGACGCCGAAGCGTATCCAGGTCCAGCTATCCAGCTGCAGCATGAGGTAAATATTAATAAAGATGCTAATCGCCGGCACCACGGGCACGAAGGGCACGCGGAAGAGGCGGCTGTGCGCCTCGCGTGGCTGCAGGCAGATGAGCAGGAGCACCAGGGCAATCAGCAGGATGAGCAGAATAAGCAGAGTCAAGGCCCAGGGCTTCTGGGACTTGATGGCGGGATAAGCCTGCATGAGCAGCACTCCAAGACCCAGGGAGAGCAGACCTGCCGAGTAGACAAGAGATTAGAGTAAAGCTGTTGCCGCCTCCTGCTCGCTGAGTGCACCTACAGAACAGAGTTGTCAGCACGCCCACGATGCGCGTGGAGAGCTGATTGGGCTCCGGCACGCGATGCACATTGAAGAGCTGAGTGCACATCGAGCTCCAGGTGAAGCGCGCGCTGCGCGTTGTCAGCGACGTCGTCTCGGTGATGGCCGCCGTGGGCGAGGACTGCTCCTCGGCGTCGCAGTACTCCATGTAGCGCAAAATGGTGATGGAGATGGCCACGACGCTGTAGGCCAGCAGAGTGCCAATGGAGAGCAGGTTGACCAGCTGCGCCAGGTCGAACAGGCCCGCGATGAGGGCCGTGAAGAGCGCTGCCACAATGGAGCCCGTCACGGGCACCTGGAAGCGCGGACTGACCTTGCCCAGAAAGCGAAACAGCAGGCCATCCTGGGCCATGGAGTACATGACCCTGGGCAGGGGAAAGAGCGCGCCAAACAGGCTGGCGAGGAGGCCAACCAAGCCACCGATTGTAACGATCCACATGGCCACCGGCCAGCCGACATACTCGAAGGCGTAGGGCAGCGGGGCGTTGACGTCCTGCTCGTAGTAGGGCAGCATCAGGGTGAGCACAGTGGAGACGCCAAAGTAGCAGAGGAAGATGATGAGCAGCGAGAGCAGAATGGAGCGCGGTATGTTCTTGCGCGGATGACGCACCTCCTCGCCCGTGGTGGCAATGCAGTCGAAGCCCACGAAGCCAAAGAAGCAGGTGGCGGCGCCTCGCAGTGTGCCCTCAAAGCCAAACGGAAAGAAGCCGCCATTGCCTATGTTGGTGGCATTCTCGGGCGGCGCCGAGGCATCCACCGTCCAGTTGCTGAAGTCGGCTGAAAGAAAAATCAAATCTCTTAATTAGTTGACAGGGCCAAGGGTCGAGTCAGTCGAGCTACCTTTGATGGCGCCAGCGATGATGACGAAGCCCAAGATGAAGATATTCACGCACGTGACAAAGTTGTTAGCCATCGCAGAGGTATCCACGCCAAAGGCCAGGGCAACTGCAAACAATAATTCTTATTCACAAAATATTCCGTGCCAGAATCGAGAGTCAACTCACCGCCAAAGACGACGACCAGGCCAAAGGCGAGGAAGTCAAAGTAGCTGCCCAGAAAGCTGACGTGCATGGGCGCCGCCTCGGCGAAGCTCTGCTTCAGCGTATCATTGAGCAGCGTGTCCAGGTAGAGGCTGATGCCGCGACACACGCTCGCCGTGCCAATCACATACTCCAGCATCAGATTCCAGCCAATGACAAAGGCCACGAACTCGCCAATGCACACATAGCTGTAGACGTAGGCGGAGCCCGCCTTGGGCACACGCGCCCCGAATTCCGCATAGCAGATGCCTGGAAATGGGATGGATTTACTGGCGTCAGTCGATGATTTGGCAGAGGTTCGCTCAGCTGTTTGTTTACTCACCCGCTAGCAGGGAGGCCAGGGCGGCTATGGCAAAGGACAGCATCACCGATGGGCCCGCCTGATCCTTGGCTATTTGGCCGGCCAGCACATAGACGCCCGCGCCCAGGGTCGAGCCGACGCCCAGTGCCGTGAGATCCCACAGGCCCAGGACGCGATTCAGCTTGCTTTCACCCTCGTTGCCATCGGCGGCCAGGTGCTTGCGGCGTGTTAGCACCCTCCACGCCGAATACTGCTGAACCATGCTGGTATCTCTGCGAACGAGAGTTCGTTAAACCACAAATATTCCATCTATCTAAGTCTTGGCTTAGGGTTCAAGTCGTGCAGCCCCAACTGCCAAGATCATGCACATGAAGCGACTCGGCCTCGGACACGGGCCCACATCTTGCATTGTCCCAGTCGCTTATCAATTCATTATTTAATTATACAAATTATTGAGCTCAAATTGCAATCACAGACGCGTCGCCTTTGTGCTGCTGCTCAGCCTGGCTATATACTAGATGAACTCATCTAAATATGACGCAGAGGGAAAATTACTTAGACTCCGACTTCTTAGGCAAACAGCGCAAAGTTTGTCTTGTTGTCTTTAGTTTTCCTAGAGTTCAAGCTATTTTTTTTTTTCTTTCCTGGCTTTTTGTGATAAGAGAATCGTCGCTTCTTGAGTTAGTCTTCGTCTGCTTTTGGCTTATCCAATGACTAAGGTAGCTAGCTGATAAGCATAGATGCTCAACTATTTGGCTCTAAGGCCACTTTGGTGCGGTCTATTTACACTGCTGCTTCCTCTTCATATTGCTGCTTATAAAGATAATGATGTGGGTCTAGGTGAGTGCAGGCTCTATGAAGAGCTAAATCGAATGAAGACTGATATACATGCAAATGTATCTATGTGTGTGTGTGTGTGTGTGTACGTGTGAGTTTTATATAATAATAATTAATCATATTTCAAGTATTTGCCAATTATCTAGCTCATCGTTAATTAGTTGACTTACCAACTTGGAAACAGTTGCCGACTGCTGCTGCAATTGCTGCAAACTCTGTGCAAATATTTGAGTTGGCCGGATTGAGAGCTCGTATTCTCGAGTGTATTCGAAGCGTATTCACAGTTGATTCGAAATTCGCGACAACACAACTGGCAGAGTCCGTGCTCTGAATGCGTCTGCCGAGCGGACGTTGAGTTACAGCCGCGAATTTGTATTGTTCTTTAAGATAAGAAGACGGCAAATAGAGCGAGCGAGCGAGTGAGCGTATGTGTGTGTGTGAGAGAGAGGGAGAGAGAGCGAGAGAGATTGGAAGAGATGGGTAGAGTGCGCCTCGAGCATCAGTTACTGATAAGAGATGCAAAAGCGCCGCCAGAGCAGCCGAACGAGAGCAAAGCAACGGTAAACAACATTTAAAACTACAAATGCTGCAGGTAACTCGTTGATAAACAGAGCGAGAGAGAAAGAGAGAGGGAGAGAGAAGACGGCGGTAATAGCGACGGGGAGTTAGTAAATTAGCAGGTATAAACGATGCGGATGCTGTGACGTCTTTGAACGATCTCGATTGTCTCGACTCGAGCCAGCCTCTCAGCTGTAGCTGTAGCAACAGCAGGTGCAGCGCCTCGCCCCTCGCTGGCAGCGGCGTCCGAAACTCATGTACTCCTCGTATTGTTATTTATGTTGTTGAGATAAGATTGTTGTGTTGTATGTCTCGTATTGATTTGCTGCTTTATTTCCGATCTGATGAGTCGAGGCCTCAGCGCCCGTTGTTGTTGACGGCGGCTATTGACGCGCTCAGCGAATAACGTTAACTGAAACTAGGTGATAATAAACAGTTGCCTATATCACCCACTCCAGCTGTCGTCGCAGCAGTAACTGGGAGAGAGAGAGTGGGAGAGTGGGAGAGCGAGAGAGAGTGGGCGTGAGAGTGAACAGTTTTCGTGTCAGCTCTTAAATAGCACTTCAGCCTGGTCATAAATATTTGCTTTACTTTATTTTATGGGTCAGCTAAAAACGAGTTGAGCGATATTTATAGGCGCAGCATTAATTCCCTTAATGCACTCCCAAAAATAGCTAAAGCTCTTCCAGCACTAGATCGACTAGACGTTTCCGAAAATGTAATTATATCATAATTCAGCCATTTATATTGGAGTTTGGCTGAGATTCTGTCAATGGCGGAGATTAGATTTGTTGAGCTGCAATCCAAATGCAATCGTCGCATTCTCAAGTGACAAATTCATGCACAATAAGTGATTTTAATTAATATTTATACACACATACATATATATATTTATTGTAATAAAATACTTAATTTATGAATGCTGATAATGCTGTTGATATACGTGGACAGACATTGGGCCGTCAAATGCAGGCATTGATTATTTAGATTTTATCGCAGATTTACGAAAATACAAATTCAATTGAGTTGTCTCAAAAGTGATGCAACAAATTTACAATGGCAACGCCCACAGCCCCCATTTCTCGCCGCCCCGCCCACCTTTGGCACTTATTATTGTTGTTTGTGAAATACTGTTATTTCTCATATGCTTGATAAACGCTTCGCTAATAGCAACAATTAAATTATCTATAAACTGATTACGGGCATTAATAAAGCGAGGCGATCTACGCCCTGGCTTTATAGCTATTCGTCACATGGGATTATACACTGAAAGAAACAAGCTGGAGATGAACTAGAAAATATGTTAAAAAATAAATAAAAAATAATGTTTAGGTGAATTTTAAATATATATATTTATTTTGATTTATTTCAGTTTTATTTATTATTATTATTTTTTTTTTTTTCATCTGGCGCACTTTGCTCAGTGCATGCGTCACGTTAAGGCAGTCACAGTCAACAGTCACTGGCTAAACATCAGAAGTAGCTCAGCCATACATATATGTATATAATATACATATATATACACAGAGTATGAGTACTCACACTTCAAGTCAGCGTCATAATCGTAATCGTAATCACAATCGAACAATACATTTGTGCCCTGCTGATAAGACACTCGCAATGCTCTTCACACTTTCACTCAAGGCACATGATACGATCGGATCAGGGCCGGGCGCTCAAGGGGGGAGGTTCTAAATCACGCAACTCCCGTCGTAGATGAGGGGCATTAAAATTTTATTACCCCAACGTAGCTACCTGCTAAGTAAATTCCCCTCCCCACCCCCACCCACACACACACCGATTTGGGTTACCCAGGTGCCGGAAATACTTGGCACATGTGGCTGAGATTGCGAATTGCCAATTTGCAATTGTCGACAACAAATATGAAGAGTTCAATTCAAATAGTTATTTGCCACAAAAGCGCAAATTTGACTGCCTGAAAGGAAGTCTGAATTCATCCATTGTAATGCCTAATTCTATGCAGAAATATAGCGAACTAGGATAATAATGACGTGACAAGTGCTGCCTTTCTATGCGATACTTAAAGCCAATTCTATCGACTAACCTTAGTTGGCCTTACGTTCTGGCCTTGCCCAGCTCTATCGAACTACCTTAGTTGGCCTTTTACTCTGTGCCTGAACTTTGGCTCAAATCATTTGTAGCTGCCTCAGTCGACTTAATCCGTTTTCCGAGCGTGTTCAAACATGACTGTTTCCTATACCGCCGAGGTAGCAACGTGCCGTCGCTTTGGCTGCTTCTGGAAGCTGCTGGGCAGGTAAGTCGCAGCTGAATTTATACCGCAGGCAGTGTAACATCGTTGGCTAACAATCGCTCAGATGGCGTGCAAGCATTTACAAGCTAATTTGGGCTGATCTGCTGGTGTTCCTGATTGCCTTCTATGCCACGGCTTTCTTGTATCGGTACGGCCTGTACGGAAAGGGCAAACGGTTAGCAGAACTCTCCACCCCCAGTCCTTTATATAACGCTTTTAATCCAACCTCGACCATTTAGCATTTTTGAAGACATTGTGGATTATTGCCGCAGCTACGCTGCCCTGATACCGCTCTCCTTTGTACTGGGCTTCTACGTGGCCATCATTGTGGAGCGCTGGTGGAATCAGTACATCACCGTGCCCTGGCCGGATCCACTGGCCGTCTATGTGAGCGCCTTGGTGCGTGGCCAGGACGAGCATGGCCGACTGATGCGTCGCACCATCATGCGCTACGTGTGCCTCTCGCTGACCATGGTGCTCACCATGATATCGCCGGGCATCAAGCGGCGCTTTCCCACCTACGACTTCTTCATAACCACGGGCCTGCTCAACCATAACGAGGCACTCATCATCACCAAAATGGACGAAAAGTTTCCGAAGCACTCCAAGTACTGGATGCCCCTCATGTGGGCCTCCAGCGTCATGACGCGCGCCCGCAAGGAGGGCCGCATCTGGGATGACTTCTCGCTCAAGTCCATGATCGACGAGCTGAACAAGTTCCGGGCGGGCTGCAATATGCTCACCCACTACGACATGATCAGTGTGCCGCTGGTCTACACCCAGGTGGTGACTCTGGCTGTCTACGCGTATTTCGTGGCCGCCATTTTCGGGAACCAGTACATCGGGAAGATGGAAAGCAACATTGTTAACTTTTATTTTCCCCTGCTTAGCACGCTGGAGTTTTTTTTCTTTATGGGCTGGCTGAAGGTGGCTGAGACACTGATTTGCCCATTCGGCGACGACGACGACGACTTTGAGCTCAACTGGGTAATCGATCGCAATCTGCAGGTCAGCTATCTGATCGTGGACGAGATGCACAACGACCATCCAACCCTGGTGCGAGATCAATACTGGGACGAGGTCTTCCCCAACGAGCTGCCATATGCCGATGAGTCGCAACGTCAGAATCCACCCGAGGCATCAACCGCCAAACTGGACCTGTCCAAGATAACATCTTCACAGCTGAACAAGCGCACTGAGAGCGATACGAGCGAGCGCGACTTTACGGAATTCGATGCCGAGGATGAGTCGGTCAAGAGCAGCGAGCTGCGCATTAAGTTCGCTTCGCTTCGTTTCAACATTCATCGCAGCTCGTCGTCCATTTCCATGCTCGACAATGACCCGAGCATTGATCAGCCGGAGGCGGAGGGCGAAGGCGATGAGGAGGAGACTTTTTACGAGTCGGATCAATTGCTGTCGCGTGGCACGAGCAAAGACGACTTCGACCGGTTGCGCGAAGAGCGGGAGCGCGAACGCCATGCCCGGCAATTGCAGCATGCAGCCATGACCTTTGACCTGCTCAAAGGCGAACTGAAAAACCTGCCCGACTCAGCCAATCCATCGGATAATGAGCTACCCCCCGAAAACCCACCCAATGACAATATTCCATATCCTTCTGCTGATCACGAAGCTCAAACTGAGAAGAGCTATATGCATAAAATGAAGGACCAGTAACAATAAACAAACAATAAAACTTGTGTAATACTTATATTATATTATAATTAAAACACACACTACATAAAATAAAAAATTCAATTTTTAATTAAATACTTTCAAAATGTTTATATTTTACTAGGTTTCATAGGTGTCGACACATAGTTATCTAAATCGTTAAATAGTTATCGAAATCGATAAGCAGTTATAGAAATTGATCCTAAATCGAGTCTCGTAGCATTCAGCTTTTGTCATGCAGCGGCCCTAACTCAAGTTTCAATAT
>NW_022045934.1:201542-257367 GCF_001654015.2 Drosophila navojoa
TCCATCTCTGTCGCATCTTCAGTCAGCGCTCGCATATACCCCAATTAGTGCGGATCAATTAAGGCGCATAAATATATTTCATATTTGCGCATCGCGTAGTTATGTTTTGTTCGCGTCACGTGGCTGGGCTGATTGATGACATGCCGGGGCACTTGGTAACAAGCGATTGAGGACTGCACTTGCCGAAGGATCATGAGCAGGATGTGTGCGCCCAGGTTGGGGACGTTGGGGCCGTGCAGGGCGTGGCGTGGCGTGGCGTGGCGTTTGTTCTGCTAGTGTCAAACAAAAAAGGGGTTAATTTAATTTCGCGCACGAACGCATTTGTCCATAATTGGCAATTAGCACTGGCCATTGGCATAGCCAGCAACATGGCCTGGCCAACACACACACACACACACACGCACACACGCACAACTTACAGCGCGGTCTGCGTTTGCATTTTGCATTTGGCCAACGGCAACAAATATTTGTCTGCCTGTTCGTCCTGTATCCTTGCTGCGTGTGTGTGTGTGTATGTGTGAGTGAGTGTGAGTGTGTGCTGCCTTTTTTGTGAGCGATTTTTTAAAAATGGTTCGAATTATTGAGGCGTTGAAACAATAATCATCGCCTCGCATCGCCCCATATCGAATATTTATTGCCTGATTGCAGCTGCTGTTCGGCGATGTTAATTGCAACAGCCATGCAAAATGCGTTTAATGCTCAGCAAAGACAAAGATAGACAGAGACAGAGAGAGAGAGCGAGGCATGATTCGATTTGAACTCATTTTTCACACCATTTTTCAAAGTCACTTTGGTAATTTAATGACACCTTTGGGAAGCCTTTGCCCACTGCACTCAGCACTGCGGGTAGCTGCGCTAGCCACAGAGCTTTGCTATGAATATCTTAAAGGCTTTTCGATTATTATAATTCAAAATGGAGATAAGGCTGTCAGGGCTACTTGCTATTTGCTTGTCAACTGCGTGACACGTGGCTACAAAAAGATCTGAAGCTCTGTCAAGGTAGAAACTTTGTTGTGGCCGACTATCGTGAATCTGAGATAAATCCGTTTACAGCGCATTGCCATAGTCCGAATTCAAAGGATTTGGAAACCCAAAAGCTGGCCGAGCGCATTAGTCGCTGGCAACGACACCGTGGGACATTATCGCAAAGATCTTTGACTTTTCAGCCCGGCTAATGCTAATGTCCTTTCGCTCCAACTCTCCTCCCCTCTCTCTCTCTCTCTCTCTCTCTCTCTCTCTCGGTTTGTCTGTATCCGTACCTTTTTGGGCAACCGATTTTGTTGTTAGCAGGCTAATTATGTGACAGCCTATTAGCAACTCGATAAATATGTGCCCAGCAGAGAGTTGAGCGTAGAGGCAAATAGACCCATTCCAATGGGGCAGCACCGTTCTCTAAGCCGAGCGAAAAGTTTGCTTTATGGCGCCTACTCTTTGGCTGGAGCGAGGAATGGTGGCCCGGGCCTGAGCTCCATTCATTAGATATGCGAACCCTGCTCCCGGGCTGATTATGACAAAGCACTTTTACCCAATTGGGTAAATTAGGTGGAAACTGAAAACTAAATGAAACGGAACTGGGCATACGCCCACTTTGCCCGGTCGCCAGTCGCCAGTCGCCAGTCGCTCTAATTTCAAGAGACAGAAAAAAAAAAAAATGCCAACAAAAAAAGAAGAAGAAAATACCGTCAGAGCTCACTCTGACGTTTTGTTGTTTTTTGGCTTTTGGCTTTTGCCGTGCAACATCGCAGCTCGGAACTGGAAACTCGGACCCGTAGCAATTATTCTGCATTAACAAAAGGGTTTAACATTTGGCGTTTTAGCCAGTTTCAACCGAAAGCGACGTCCGGCAACGTTTAACAACAACAAGCCGCACATTATGGGCGCCAGGCGGCGGCGGCGGGGGGCGTGGCCGTGTGTCCTGAGGGCTTGTATGCCTTGTAATTCATTCGTTACGTTGCGTTTGTATTTATTTTATTTCTGCTTTTTTTTTTGTGCTCGCCCCATTTTAGTTGTTGTGCGAACGATAAATTGTTGTAATTAATTTTTATTTAACTGTGAAAATGGAATTTGTTTTTTTTTTTTCCAGCATTCACCAGTTCGTTGTGTTGTTTTACATTTTCAGAATTGGCTTAAAATGTAAATTATTATTGCGGACGGAGAGTTGCGTGCGTCATGAGGCAGCAAGCCACAGCCAGAGCGAGAGCCAAAGCCAAAGCCAGCTAGAGGCGGATTGTGTGCGGATTTTGGTTCACGAGACGTGTGTTCTGTCTATTAATTAAGCTCCTCTTTTAGTGGGCTGTGGGGGTGTGCGGGTGATAATTACAGTTAGCAACTTTTACAGTCAATTGTCACAATTACAGGGCCGCAGCCAAGACGAGCAGGCGGTGGCCCAAATGTAATTGCAATTAGAGCACAGCCAAACAAAATTGCAGTCTGAAGTTCTTTAGTTAAAGCTGCTCGCTTTCACTAGAGTCAAAAGTGTATGTGTGTGTGAGTGTGTGGGCCAGATTTGATCAGGCTCAGGCTCACATTCAGTTGGGCCAAGAAAGTTGGTGCCTCTTAAATCCTTTAAATTAAAACAGCTAGATTTGTTTTCCCTTCGACCAAATATCATCGCTCTGTAATGTGGGCAAACTTTTGTCTAAGTATTACCAATAAAATTGATGGAGAAATAGTCCGAAACTATTTGGTCGTAGATAAAAAACTTTTTGCCCCCACCCCCGCCCTAACCACGTCCCAAGTTGGAGCACAACACAAATTCCAGTTCGAGCTGCGTTTACTTATATTAAAATTCCCAAAAAGCCAAAGAGGCACGAGAGGGGCAGAGCGGGCGCAAGGGAGCGCAAAATGAGTGCAAGTGAACTAAAAGTGAAGCTAACTGAAAACTGAGCTGAAAACGATTTTTGAGCAGCCAGCAAAAAGGGGTTCGGATTTTAAGTAAGTGTTCGGCTTGGCTTTAGCAAGGATCCACAACTTTATGGCAAAGTCGAAGAGTTTCCAAACTGGGGATACTCCAAAGCGCTGGAATGCGGCAGCAGTAAGCTTAGGACACAAAACGAATGAATAAATGAGTGAATGGATAGCTGAATGAATGAGAGTTGGCTGGGAGCAAGGCAAACACACTAAAGTTGACCAGCTAGAAAGGAATTCATAATTGCTGCTGCAGCTCAGCGACTCCCTCTGCATGAGCAAAAGTTGCTGAAGAATTTATATAAATAGGTTTTTTTTTTTTTTTGATGAGTCCCATTTACGCTGCTTCAGTTTATCAAATTGTAAAATTTGTTTGGGTCTCTAATCAGCATTTGTGTTAAGAGTTTTCTGCTTTTGGCAAACTTTTGGCCCCCGAAAATAATTCTAGGCCAATTATTGACACATTTGGCCAAGTTGTCTGCAGGCGAGAAGAAGAAGAAGAAGAAGAAAAAACACCATCATATAAAAACCAATCAAAGTTTCAAACAGTTTCGAACAGGTGTTTTAGCCAAAGCAAACACCCTGTACTCCACACACTTTCGGTGCTAAATCAGACGTCTCCTGCTCGCTGCTCGCTGCTCACAGCTCTCCGGTGCCGCACATACCTGCGCCCTTGGTCCACCATTGAAGCGCACAACACGCACAACTTTTTCGCTACTTGTAATTAGCTTTTCTTGTTCGATTCGCTGGCAGCAGCGAGAGCTCGAACCCCACGGTCCTAGCAGCGACAGTTCCTAAAACGCTTAACACGCAGGCCTTGTGGTAACCGCCAGCCTCCATAGCCCCCACCCTCCTCCCATTACTTGTGGCAACACATTTTTGCGTGCCTCGGCAGCTAGAGAAATTCGTTCTTGCGCTCTGAGAGATTTAACTTTTTGATTGAGAAAACATCATTAACGCACGTAAAAGGCCAACTATTTACGGCTCTGTGTGTGCGGGGGTGTGTGTGTGTGTGTGCGGGTGTCTAGGTTAAAAGTTTTTGGTTTTTCTGGTGCTAAAAATCAAATGGGGGGAGAGCATTGCCAAGGAGAAGGACGTTGCACCAAAGTTTCTAATCACATTTACCGCAATTACTAACAAGGTTTTTGTTGACTGCGGCCAGGTGGGGGCGTGGCAGGGCTGCATGGGCGGGCATGATGCGGCGCTTTTGAGGAATTCACCTTGTATTTTTTGCTGTTGTTGTGCGAACGCATCTATTTGTAGTACAAAACCAAATGAAATAATTTAATTAATTATACAATTTAGACGTTGTTAGGCAATGAAGCCTTACGCTCAACCACAGCGGGCTTTGCTTGAAAACCATCACTCAGAGGGAAGTGCAAAATACAGGGAATACATAATGAGCATACATACGAGAATCAATTGCTTGAATTACGCACCACCCAGCACCGCCGCAGCGGTAAGTGAGCCACAGCGCAGACCCGCCCCTAAATGCTTAATGAAAAATAACGCGTAATCAATTAAACCCAATCGTCAGGGCCTGGCCGCAAACAAAAGTGAATTCTTCGCTCCATTCAGAGGGCTAATTCGACCCTAGCGAATTGTGAATGATAAAAACATTATCTACGCTGGCAGGATCTACGCCGGATCGTTCACATGCTTCATCAAAGTCAGGCGAAGTTTTGCTACCTGAATAGCAAATTATTTATATCGCACTTAAATTGCCAATAAATAGAAATTTAGGCTCCTTTGTGCTGCGCTCTCACAAAAGGGTTGAAGATGTCGTCGACAGCTGCTCTACAGCTCTTAGAGGGTAGCCGAAGCGTGAAGCCTTTGATCGAGACGCTCCCCACTTCTGACTAGGTACGCGGCCTAAGTAAACAGCAATTGAGTTTGCGCAAAATATGAGAGGAGAGCAGCAGAGGGAAGAGGAAGGCGAAGCGCTGAAAGGCAACAGTCTTAATCTTTAAGCAATTAATGCCCGGACGGGTCTAATGAGAGGGGCGGGTCTGAGACGACAGAGCCTAACAATGATAATCCCAGCAATATGAAAAATACTTACTTACTGCCAGACATGGTCGGACCGGTCGTATTTGGACACTGAACCGCTAAACAAGTGCCCCGGATTATGGCCAAATTGAAAACTTGCAAAAAACATTTCGAAATGCCTCGGCGGACTGCCAGCTGTGTCGCCTCCATCCAGAGGGCCGTCTCTTCGTCTCTGTTTATTTGCGGCTACCTCTTAAAGAGGCAGGCCGAGGCAAGGCGGGGCAAGGCAAGCGGCAGGACTAACAATATTTCAAGCGCCAAAGTTTTCTTATGCTCGAAACACACAACAGCAACAGCAACAACAACAACAACAAAGGCGAAGGGAATTTTGCTACATTTGCAGCCCAAAGAAAAGAAAACTCCATGGGCTAAATCTGATGAAGAAAATTCAGGCAGACTCCTCTGCGCACTCGCCGAGGCATGCCACAGCAACCAACAGCAGCAAATTGCATTGAAGTTTTATTAAGGCTCATACTGTGGTCCTGTAGCTGTAGCTATAGTTGAGCTATAATACTTTTTATCATCTCAAGGAATATAAATATTAAGTCTTTAGTGAACCAAACTTTCAGCTGCAATATCAAGATGAGAAAATTCCTGAATAAATCAATCAATCTGATCAATGGAGCGAATATAGAATAGTTTTCTTCGTTACTCCATTCATCATAACAACTAAGGTGGATCATAAGAATATATATATACCTTATAGCTATTACGCTTGGCTAGTAGACTAAATTTTCTGATGAATAATTATTAAGTTTTATATATCAAGCAGTCAATATATTATAGAGAGATTTTCTTCATCTCACAGATCAACAGGTTTAGAGAGATTCCAATCCATAGAGAGATTCCGATCTCTGATACTTTCTAATGCATTTTTACATACATGTACATATATTTACATTAACATATATATTAACTGATCTAATTTGTCTATCCCCAGCTTCATCTGTTTATGATATCTACAAAATAATTTCTTCATTTTA
The DNA here is from genome assembly GCF_001654015.2 of Drosophila navojoa. Next base: position 207,482 of record NW_022045934.1, read on the forward strand.
TTCCGCTCGCTTTTGGCAGAGCATTTCCTTTTCAACTCGATGTGTTTTGTGAGTTCCTGGAAGAGAATTCATACACGCCCACCCACACACACACACACACACATCCACACTCACTCGCACACACACACATTTGGCCATTCACATATTCGTCAGCAGAGCCAAAAAGGAGAAGAGGAAGAAAGAAAAAAAATAAGTGAAAAAGAAAAGAAAAAGGAAAAATTTGCTCGCTTCGTTTTCTGCTTGAATTACAAATTGCAACATCAAAAGTTTGACGTTCTTCGTTCAGTTTAGCCACACACGCCACGCCTCCCCTTTGGGCTGCCCGCCTTTTTCTCCTTTACAGGCTCTACTCTGGCTGCCGCTGCCGCTCCTGCTGCTGCTGCTGCTGTTGTTGTTAACAATGCTTTTCGGTTTGGCTCCCGCCTCCTGCCACCCGCTGCCCATCGACAGTTGCCAGTTGCCATTGCTGGTAGCTGTTGCTGTTGCCGAAAGGAAAGCAATTTTCCAGCAATATGTTCTACGTATTAGAATTTTGTTTACACTCGAAATGGAAAACATGTTGAGCAATGCAACTTGTAGATGAGAGAGAGAGAGTGTGTATGTGTGTGTGTGTAAGTGTCTCTGTGTGTGTGTGTCGCTCATTTGTTTACTTTGAAATCGAGTTGTCAAACTGCTTTCGCCTTGAAGACTTCGACATTCACAAATGCATTCCCATACCATAAATATGCTGGCCAAAAAGTTCCAGCACAGCCCACAATTTCGCACCTAACGCATAGCCACGCCCCCACCCACCCGCTCGCCCACTGGCTGCAATATGGCCCTTCGGTCATATGCTAATTACTTTCGACAGCAGCTGTTGTAATAACTCAGCCATAAACTGCTCAATGTATACACTAAAAATTATGCATAATTATTTCAAAGCATTTTCATTAATTAGCCGACGATGTTGCTGTTGTTATAGTTGCTGTTGCTGTTGTTGCTGTTGCTGCTGCTTTGCAGTGTGTGCTCAATGTAGGTCGCTAGGTGGCGCCACCGCACAGATTTCGACAATTTAACACCTTCATTATTAATTGAAGATGGACTTAAAGCTTGCCCAACCACCTGCTCGCACCTCTGGCGCCTCTTATTATAGCGCGCAATTTACGCCAAGTTAAACAGGGTAAAAAATTTTACGTTTTTGCCAAAATAAAAAAAAAAATAGAAAACTTTTTGCGCTGAAAGCTTCGCCCACAACTTTTGGAATATTAATGATGATTTGCTGCCAACTCTGAGAGTGGAGCGAGAGAGACAGACAGAGAGAGAGAGAGCGGAAGAGATGCTCGGATTTCTATTTTACTAACAAGCCGGGAACAACAGCTAAGTGAAGCAGTTCACTGGAGTAACTGCAAAACTGATGAAGCTAATATTATATTGATAAAAAGAATGCATAATTCGACTCTGAAGCTAATGGGAAAACGAGAAGCTATACATAATCATATTCTATTATAAACTATTCCCCTTTTTTGGCTTTTAGCCCTTAAGACTCTGATGGACTCGGATGCATAATGTCCTTTTTGGAAGAGTATCATATTTAGAGTTTGCTTTAGCCCGATTGTTTTCTGTTATGTTTACGAGCTGCGTTGCTGTGGCCCGGGGAGAAGCGAGTGAGGCGAGTGAGCTGAGAAGTTTTCTCTTCATTTTTGGGCCATGGCTTATTAATGCAGTTGAAGGCACGACGATTGGCATTTGCCTTTTGGCTGCCGGCGCTCATATTTAGAGTTCAGCAGGGCAAACGAGGACTTGAGATTTATGCTGATATACTCGTCCACTTACATAGCATTCAAGAGCTCCTAATTGCCATAAAGGGCAGTTCTCTGAATGCCTCTAATTGTGTGGAAGCGAGAGAGAGAGAGATGGAGAAAGGGAGAGGGTGGATGAGGAAAGGTTGGAGGGAGCGAGAGTGGAACAAAGAACTTGTATAATTGATTGGGTGGCTCCTGGAATGATGAATGCCTCATTTGTTGCTCAGCTCCTCATAAACGGACTGTCATTTGTTACCTCAAATGATGCAGCTCGGACTTACACAGGGAATTGTTGCTGATGGAGCTGAAATTATTGGCTTACGAGTGAGTGAGAGAGAGAGGCAGGTATGGATTGTTATAGGTATGCAAGGCAATTAGAGCTTAGACTATTCAAATGAATATCGAATGGAGAGTTTGAGATTTTACCTGTGAAATGTCATTATAGAGGAATGCTTGACTTGGTCAGAGATGTCTAAGAGTAGAGCAGAGAGAGAGAGGGAAACAGAGAGAGATAGTTTATAGATATAGCTCAGGCTTGCATTAGTATTTAGATTATTTAGATGAATATAAAGCATTTTTTTCTTGACTATTAGAGAGGGAGAGAGATAGGGAAAGCGAGAGAGAGAGAGAAAGCGGAATACGCCATTTGCCTGCATCCTGTCGCAGTTTGGAGCTTTGAGCTCAACACTCATATGACAATGAATGGTGTCTGGAGAGCGCTGTGTGTGCGGACGCCTGAGAAGTGTGTCTGTGATTGCTGTTGAGTTGAGATGAGTTGACAGATGGCATCTAAAGCAGCAGTTGCGAGTGCAACAGCAGCAACAGCAACAGCAACAGCCAAAATCAAATTTCCAAACGCGCACTTTGAGAAATCAAATACAGCAACGGCCAAAAGCGAGTTGACAGGCGACGGCATGTGGACGGGGGGGCGGGGCTGAGACAGGGCCCCAAAGTATGAAGTATTTGCCAAAATACAGAAAAATTGGTATAGAATGAGGGAAAAAGATACGCTACGAAATGGGCACAATGCAGTCGCAAAAATGGAGTCGGCAGCAAGAAAAGCTACTGAATGGAATTTCCCTGCATTGTAACAGAAGCAGAAGAAGAAAAAGCAGAAGAAGAAGAAGCAACAGCCGTAGCAAAAGATGTAGAAGCAAAGGAGAATTTTCGATTTCGGGGCGAGCCAAGTGCCAGATGATTGAAGCAAGCTGCCTGTCGTACACTGACTCTGTTGTCTGGCTCCCTGTCTCTCTCTCTCTCCCTCTCTCTCTCTCTCTCCGTCACTCACTCACTCTATGGCCTACCCCCGGGAGGGCTGTGCGCTACCCGTAGCTGGCCAAAGGCAACTTACATGTTTGCTAACAAACAAATGCACACATCAGGAGCAGGAGTCGCGCCAGGAGACATACACACACACATACACACACACATACACACACACACACACACACACACACACACATGTACACATATACGCGCATTCAATATGTGCGCAAACAACGTTGGAAAGCAAAGCAAATAGAAAAATTTGCTGCAGCTCGAGAGGACGAAGGACAAACGTCGACGATGTTTGACATATTTGCTTTGACAGTTCCAAGTGCACATTTTAGCCACGTTGTTGGCGCTCCTTCAGCTTCTGCATCTTTTGCTGCCGCCGCCGCCGTCACTCCTCCCGCTCCCGCTCCTGCTCGTGCTCCTGCTACTGCTACGGCTGCTTATACTACATCCTTTTTGCCGTTTTGTGTGCGCCTTTTTCTGCATTGCAAATGCTTCATTCAGTCCTTATGTCCTCCGCCTCGCCTGATATGAAAATGGCCACTTAAATGGCCAGAGGGTAGCCCGCTCCGCAAGCATCCAGCCGGATTCGGAATCCCTGTGATGTCGTCTGATGTCTGTCGACTGCCTTCAGCATTTGCCTCTAATAAATATTAATGCAAATTAATCCAATTTAACTGGCGTCAAAATTGTAAAAGACCTTATGATATGTATGACGGTGCCGAGTCTGCATCGCCCTACCCCTACCCCCACTCCTTAAGCTGACTGCCGACTACATATATTGCAGTTGGTGGTTGGCTCTGTGCTAATTTGACAGATGTTGCAGGGTTGCTTTGTACCTCAACAACAACAACAACAACAACAACAACAACAACAACAACAACACCAATAGCAATAGCAACAACTGCTGGTTGCAAACAAATAAAGAGACAGGCCAGACACAACAAATACTCAGGGGATTGTCTTAATCAAATTTATGAAACGCTAATGAGCAAAGTCGTCAAGGAATGGGAACTTCAAATGCAATCGTAGCTCGCCAAGGCTAATCAATGCAGATGAAAGAGAGAGCCAAACAGAGAGAGAGAGAGGGAAGGAGAGTGAGAGCACTGTATAGATTATAGCCATATAATACCCCAAACAGGAGCTTAGCATTATTTGCAGCTCGGGGGTAGCTGTAATCTGTCATTGTATCAAAAAATGAAACGGCGAGGCCTTGGGGAAAATACTTGACAAGCAGCGAAACGAGTTTGAGAGCCATAAACAAAGAGATCTGTATATGAGAGCACCTCACCACACAATTGTGCAGCAGCTGAGCAAATGCTGCAACAGACTTTAATTAGCCAAGGCAACAGACAGAAATTTGAAACTAAGTGAAATCAAATAGATAGAGTTTCTAGTTAAAGCTCTTCATAAGGAGCGCCTGTGCATGCAAAGTAAGTTTTCCACTAAAACGTTTCGGTCCCTAGCACCATTAACAATAATACTTATCACGCTCCACACTCTGGCACGTTCTGCGACAAGTAGTGGCCCGAATCCTTCCTCGATGCGGCTCGAGGCTCGAGGCTTTCTTCCGGCTTCCAGCAAATGACAAACTTTGTGCGTTTCGCACTGTATTCGAATTTAACTCGTTAACAAACCATAAAGTGAAATTTATGTTTGCTACGTGTGAGTGTCACTACAACGACGAGGACGAGGAGGAGGACGATGAGGACGTGGACGATGAGGTTCCGCCCTGTAGAGTCGACCTGCAATCCGAGAGCTCAAACAGTTCAGTTGGCCTTTTTATTTAGAGGTTATCATTAAACTTGGCATCGCTGCGCATTTGGACTTTGAAGTTGTATCGTCGTCGGCAGCAGGAGCTGGCGTGTGCAGCAGGAGCTGGCGTGTAGCCGCATCCAATGCCATGGAAAACGAAAGCAACTCAGCCAGACGCCGGCTGACAGACTGCTCTCGCTGCTGCATTTGACGCTTTGACTACGTCATTGCACGTCTGTTAAAAGGGAGTATCCACACACACGCACACCCATACACACAGAGCTGTATGCATGACTATAACTGATATTTTACGTGCTCCAACTAAGCACACATGTAACTCACGCTCTACCCCCGCCCAGCTCTCCCTCTCTCTCTCTCTCTCAGTCTCTTTCTGTCTCTGTGTAATGATTCGGTATATGTTTTATGTCCTTGGGTAACATAAATTGAATTTCACAAAATTGTTGAAGCATAAAACCTGCTTCAAGTGAATTTAAGCCAGCTCATTCTTGTATTCCTGTATAAAATGATGCCCGTTTTTGTCAGTCATTCCCTACATACATAGTTGCTCCCTCTCAGCTTTACTAAATCTATTGAACAATTTACTCGACCACAGGCAGCAAGCAGCAAGCAGCAGCAGCAGCAGCAAATGTTGCCAGCTCACGCAGCATGCAACAACAAGCTAATTTATAAGGCGTTTTGTGTTTAGGCCATTGAGCTAACAAAAATTGGCGTCTAAGCCATGTGACTTGCTCGCCAGCCAGCTGGAGCCGTGCTCCTCTCCTCTGCCCCCCTCCCTCTCTCCTACATCTCACTATCTGTCTGTCTGTCTGTCTGTATGTGTGTGTGTGTGACTGTCTCTTCCGTGGCCCGCTTGGCGCATCCGCATCAGCATCCGCATTTGCCACAGAGCAGCGGCCGCCATTTGCCGTGGCAATCGCCGCTTCCGCATCAATGCGTCAATTTGATACGCTTCGGGGCGACGGTTGCATACAAAGTGATATGGCAGGATACACAGGACAAACACGCACACACATTCACACACACACGCAAAACTTTTGCTCTAGGCCAACACAAGAACAACAATAACAAAAAAATTGTTTGTCTTTTCATTTATTTTTATTTAATGTTTTTTGTTTAGTCACTTTACAAAAACCAAAATGTTTTTGCTTCTTGTCAATTAATAACAAATAGAAAAGCAAAAGCGAATGCTAGGGGGATTCACAGAGAGAGAGAGAGAGAGCTGCTAAAGTGATTTACTTATATACAAGCTGCTTGACCTTCTGCTGTCTCTTATATAAAGATATATGTGTATGTATATGTATTTGTATAATATATTAATTAAACCACTATTAAGTCTGCCTGACCCACTTAACTGAGTGGCCCAATCGTCATCACACGCTCATTACTCATACGCCGCATTGGGCAAACGCATACCTACGTACGTATACGTTATGTATACGTTACGTTCGCTCGTAACAAATGAGCTGAATGTCGAAAATCATGGCGCTGATTTAATTTGCTAGCTAAATAGAAGAAAGCAGCCGCAACAACAACAGCAGTAGCAGCAGGAAACTACAGCCAAGACGAGGACGAAGACGAAGACGTTAACCAGCTCAATATGTATGCAGGACCCGGCCACGCCCACCTCGCACGTCGCAACGTTTGCAAATTGTTGTCGAAGCAGCAGAAAGAAGACGACGAGAAAATAAAAGAGAGGGACAAGAAGAATGAGGCAAAGGCAAGGAAGGCAAGCAAATGAAGGGCGGTGTCGGTTTTAACGACAGGAAGTTGCTTCATCATGACGTCAACTACACTTCAAAGCGAAGGCATTTGAAAGCGAGCGCTCGAACTTGGGGCAGCTCCAAGGTCAGAGGCGGCGGGGGCGGACACGGTGGTGCAGGGGGTGGCGGCGTTACGCAGAGCGCGTAAGACTTGTGACTTGGCTGGTTTTGGCTGGCATTGCCATATGATGAAGAGAAGTGCATCTAATTGACACTTGAGTGCTCCGGCTCCAGCTCCGACTCCTGCCGCTGCCGCTGCTGCTGCTGCTACAGCTCAAGTGTGCTGCGAATCCTTTGCAACTGCCTGCCGAGGCACTTGCCACTGCCTCAAATTGTAATTGCCATTGGCCATTAAACGTTTCCGGGCTGAAGGAGGCCTGGCAGGAGAGGCGTGGAGAGGCTGGGCTGGGTTGACTCTACACTTGCGCACACACTTCAACTTTTATGGGCCACAATTTACGTGCGCTGCCACTTGGCAACAAAACAACAAAATGGCCATAAACAGATGCCCCCGCCCGACCCCAGGCCAGTTTCATAATTCATCAAATGACCAACGTTGTCAAAGGCAGCCGGAATCGGGGGCGTCTCAACGCGTCGCGTCGGGTCGAGTCTTGGGTCGAATCTTGGGCAGCGATGCAGGCAAGCAGAAAAGGGGCAACAAATGAGGTGAATAATTTTATAAGCAAATGAGCAGATTACAAACCGAAAATGGCACAAGACATTGACCACAATTTGACCCATCATATGCCTGCCAAACTATAGCCCAAGGACAACAACGGCAATCTCGTTGTTGTTGCCATTGTTGTTGCCTGTCGTTGTTTGCGCTTGTCAAACCAATAAATGTAAAATTTTCTTTAAGTACATATCAAAAAGGATCATAAAATAGACCAATAAATGTTGAATGCGAGAGACGAACAGGGATAGAGTGAGAGAGAGAGACAGAGAGAGAATGAGAGGTACTGGCAGTACACTATGTATGTATGTGTGGGTGTGTGCGTGTGTGGTGTGTGCGTGTGTGCTTGTTTGTCATTGGCATAAAAAGCAGTCATCAACCGCATTGAGTTTTATTGTGCAGTTTTCTGCTTGATGCCTACTTGTGATGGCCTATCCCACTCTACCTCTCTCTCCCTATCTGCCCCTACCTCTGCCTCTCTAGTTCTTCTATAGTAGAATAGAAGAGACATAAAATAAATAAATATATGCAAATGTGTGCGTGTGTGTGTGTGTGTGTGTGTGTTTGTGTGCCTTTGTATTGTTTGCATTGAATGCTTGAAGGTGCACGCGCTTCACTTATTTCATCTGTAAGCAGATGTGCGTGTGCGTGCGTGTGTGTGTGTGTGTGCGTGTGTGTGTGAGCTAGAACAACAATTGAAAATGCATATTAAGTAGATATCGACAATGGCAATGCCATAGACGCTATGAATTGTAAATAGCCCAACCCCTCAATTCAGCTGAACCTCGACCTTTGTAGAGCGCGAGCGAGCAGTCAAGCAGATGATGTGGAAACCCTTTAAAAATAGAGACTGCATTTATTAGCGGTGTCTCTAGCGTTTAGCAGATCATTATAGGGGCAACGGGTAAGCACATTGATGAATTGCCATAGATAGTTAAAGACAGAGAGAGAGAGAGAGAGAGAGAGAGAGAGAGAGAGAGAGAGAGAGAAAGTACTTCAAGCAGCTGTGGGTATTATTTACTTATTTATTTATTAGACAAAAAAAGAATTAATATGAAATTAAAAGGTAAGCACTGGCAACTGTGACTCTATGCAGCCCAGACTGTTTACAGTGCCTGCCAAACTGTGCTGCACTGAAATTCCTTTGTTAGTTGGTCCTTTGCCTGTCAGCCGGCAGTTAAACAGCCTCGCCTGGCCAACACGTGCCCTTCTTTATAATACATACATTAGCAGCTCGGTGGGCCCAACTGCTTAGCATTCATTTGGTCGCAGCCACGAGCCAGCCAGCCCGCTGTCCCGCCTGTCCTGTGCGCTGTCCTGTCCCGTGCTGGCAATCTTCGCCGGCTTCAGGCCAGCCTTATCGCTGGGCCATGCGACGCTTTTTAAGTAGCCGCCAATGCGTTAAATTGTATTTTGTTATTATCAGCGAAGGCGCTGCCGACTCTCGACTGTGCCTCCATATGACACTTTTTGCTGTGACGGTGTGAGGCGAGAGGAGGACAGGAGAGAGGAGAGGCGCTGCTCGGGGTGGATTCACATAAAAGGCGTTGAAAGCGTCGACACCTGCGCTCGATTGGGTAAGGCTGAATGCGAGCTCCTCAGGCCGATTTGCTGAGGTGTGCGATGTGAGTGTGAGTGTGTGTGTGTGCGTGTATTTATGTGTGTGTGTGTGTATGCTTGCGTGTATTGTGCAATTTATTTTAATGCCGCACGCTTCGGGCGTCGCTTTTAATGCCAAACGCGTCGAGCTAATTTTGTGGCATTTTTATGCCACCCCCGCCGCCTGCGGTGCCTGCCACGCCCATACGGAAGTTTCGCGTTGCGCCCAGCAGTCCCAGCTGTGCGATCATTTATTTTTGGACGATATTGCGCGGTAATTAGATTATAAAATATGCTATAAAATATGTATACCCTGAGTGTGTGTGTGTGTGTGTGTGTGTGTGTGTTGTTGTGTGTCGGTTGTTGTTATGCATTGTTATTTTTATTACACTAAAACATATGTAGCCACACTCGCACACACACATTAATATTGCATGCCTCTTACATTTAATGTCCTTTTCGGACTATGCGCATTTTATGTGGCGCATCCTTTTGGCCATTTTGTTGCCCAGCAAAAGTGTTTAAAAGCCATGTAAAAGGATCGCCTCAGCACTGCATCAGCCCGACCATTTACAAATTAAGCAAATCAAAGGCAAAGCTCAAATTAGCGCGAGGGCGGCTTGGGACAGTGGGCGTGGCAGAGGTCACATAGTGTAGCAGAGTTTTGCGCTAAAAGCGTCGCAAATGCATAAATAATGAGATGTTAGCGTTGTGCCCCTTCTATTTCATTTATTTGTGTAAAGCTGTTTCAAATACCCTGTAAACGGAGTGATTTGTAGGGGAATGTGAGCTGCAGATAATATGAGAGGAGTATGAAAGAGATGGAAAGAGATAGGTGAATAGAGAGTAGAGCGCAGAGAGAGTAGAGCGCAACAAGGAAAGAAAAAGATAGAGACAGAGAGAAAGAGAGGCATAGAGAGCGACAGAGAGAGAGAAAATCCAGTACAGGATATTGAGATAGATACAAAAGGAGAGCATAGGATGATGTATGTGAGGATATCAGGAATGCAATGAAAATACGTATAAATAAATACAATACATAGGTCGACTATAGAGAGAGAAGTTCTGTGTATAAGCAGCAGGAGTAGAGCATCCCATGAATATTGCATAGATAATAGGGATGTCTCTTTAGCTATAAAGCTTTTACGCTCTGTGTAGGTTAATTGAATTTACAGGGTATCAAGAAGTCATCTTAATCCACTTAGCCATAGGGACGGCCATCAGTCGGACATGTTGAATTGTGTGTTGTCTGTCAAGCGCTTTGATGTGTTTCTCTAACTGAAATGCCATTTGCTTTCGCCTTCTCCCACTCTCCCCCATTCTCTCTCTCTCACTCTGCCTCTCTCTTGCGCTGTACATTCACTGTCTGTCGAGCATCGCGCCTTATAATATGGTTATATTCATAAAATATGAACTCGCTCTCTGACAACTGGCAGACAGGAGACAGTTTCCTTTTTGGCTGGCCAACTGACTAATAGTAGCTTTGCAGCCCTGCCCTGTATTGAGGGGGGCGGGTGGGGCTGGAGCCGGCGGAATGCTGGTCGCCATTAGGGGTACTGGCTGCCGCAGCAACTGCGCTTTCGGGTGGCCACATAAGTGTTTGTGTGTGCGGCAAATTATATTTGTACATTAAGTTTTCGCAGCGACAGCCAAAGGCGAGACTCAGTATACGACGCCAGTTGACTTTGTTCCTTTCGCTTCCCTTCTGCGGCTGCTCTCCAGCAGCTCCAGCAGCCAGCATCCTTCGCGTACGCCACAAAAATTCCTAAGAGCTCATTAATTATTGAGATACTATAAACAAACTGAAGCTGGAGCTGGAGCTGGAGCTGAAGCCGGAGCTGAAGCGTTCGCTCGCACCGCAGCCAGCCAAACGAAGTCAAGCTCGTTTGCGGTTGCCTACAGCCCAGGCACATTTGCTTTTGCAACGCACCGCCGTCTGGGCCGCCTCCCTCAGTCCCCCGTCCATGTCCTGCGGCCCCCACTTGCCTCCATCGGCAGCTGCGCCCTGCCGAAAGTGGACAATTTTTGTCGCTTTAAGTAGCTCGAGCTCAACTCGGCAGCGTTTCATTTGATAGTCATCTTAATATATGCTTGATAAGATCTCTTATCTTACACATATGGCTTTTTCTTATCTCTTTTCCTGTAAGCTATTGCAGTGTATTAAGAGTTCGACTAGATTGCAGGAGAATAGTGCGCTGTCTCGTGCCTCCCTTGGCCTACGGCCTCTTTACAGCACTTGCTTTCATTTCATTCTGGTCGCTGCTTTTACTTCATTTTGCTCACCACAAACGCACTCACAATACACACTCACACACACTCACACCCACACTCCCTCACACACACACACGACATACACAACACGCGCCTCTTGCCTTATTCATAATTTATGCCAGCAGCACATTGGGGCGCCCATCCGCAGCACCGGAAATGCCACCATATTTGTGTGTCTGCATGTGTGTGAGTGTGTGTATGCGGAGGCATTCCTTTGGGCATCGACTGGAGCCGGGGCAGGGGCCAGGGCCACGACAACGCGTGACAATAAGAGGCCACGGCTGACACTTGAACTGCGCTCTTATTGTCATTTATTGTTGTTGTTGTTGTTGCTGTTGTTGTTGTTGTTGCTATTGTTGCTGCTGCCTGTTGTTGTTGTTGTTGTTGTTGGGGTAAACCCAACCCCAATTTGCACGCTCTTTTCCATAAATGCAACCCGCTGCGCTTGGGTCTGGGCTGTTCCTTTTATGGGATTGCCAATGGATGTGGATGTGGATGTGACTGTAGATGTGGGTGTGGGTGTGCGTGTGTGGGTGTGTGTGTGCGTGCAGAGAGTATTCATTCTTAAATTGTTTGGCCAACGGTGCTAAATTGCACACAAATACACTCACACACACTCACACGCACACTCACTCACACTCACGCATGACAATGAAGGGTAGGCGTTTTCAGGGGGTGGAGGAGGCAAGCATTAGTTATAATATTTGACCCATGCACTGCAATTAACGTCTCATAGAAAATACAGCATTAGAGCCGAGTGTATAATTGTTATTGGACTGGGGGGCAGGGCAGGTGGCCAAGGACTGAGGGTGTGCCAAACAGCTTAGTTGACAATGCAAACATATACATATATATATATACACATACATAATTATATATATAAATTAGTATTTCCCTCTATTTGTCAGTCTGTTTTTGCTGCTCTAATTCATATTTTCCTTAGTGTTTTATTAATTATTTCTCTTTATATTATTAAAGTGTTTATCAATTACAATTAAGATTCTTCATAATTAATTTGCAAGCTTCCATTAACTCTTTCCATTTATTTGTGTATTTATTTGAAGACTCTATTGAAAATATTTACTTGTTAGTCTAGTCTAGTTTGCTTTTAAATAAATAAATAAAATTAATTTGAATTAAATAATAATTTGTTGTTTATCTTGATGTTGAGCCTCCTTTTAAATAATTAAATAAAATTAAATCTATGCAATGATAAATAAAAATATAGAGATATATAATACAAATAAAGTAAAATAAATAAATAAATTCGAATTTAAGCTAAAGAAAATCATTAAAGAGTAAACAAACATAATAAAATAAATAAAGTAAATTTAAGTAAAGGAAATAAATATTGTGAAAAAGTAAATCCCAAGTCCTGTCTTCATAACTTTCCCTTTCAGACAACCCTCAATCAATACCAAATCAAAACTTAGCTTTAGCCCTAACGAGGCTCTCTTTATACGAATTTCGAGCTGTTAACCTTCAGTTGAGGCTTTCTAGTTTCTACCAAAAACAGCAATTGAATCGCAACAGCAGCAACAACAACAGCAACAACAACTGCAACAACACCTCAAATACCGTTGCTTGCCTCATAGCTCAATTTTCATTTGGCCAGCCTCTGCTTCTTCTTCATAGTGCCGTTGCTTTTCTTTTTTTGAAGTGTTAGCTTTTTGGTTCTGCTTTGTGCCATAGAAATCGCCAATCGATTTCACTTCTTTGGCGCTTTCATTACAGTCGCCTTCTCCGGCCGCCATCCAATTTCCATTCAGCTGGCCAGTCAACCCGTCCTCCACGTCCTCCACGCTCCCATGACTCGCGTGGCTCTGGTGTTTTGGGCTGTGAACACTTTTGGGCATGTGATTTGCTCGTCTCGGCGCTGGCTGCAGCAGTTTTGTGATTTGTGTGCCTGTCCGACTGCTGCCACCTACAGGGCTTGAATCACAGCGGCCGGCCGCCCGCCTACCCTTTCTCCTGCCAGGCTGGGATTTTGTAGGTCAAACGCAGAGTTTTTCTTTCTTTTCGGCTCGGGTTGGCTCAGCGGCGAGCGCACGCAGATGCGTCACTGGGGCGCCCGTTGCTGGATATGTGATTGTGACAGGGGGCGTGCCGGCTGCCACGCCTACCACAGTTGTCCTGCCAAATGCATTGCACTCCTCACCCTCCCTCTCTCACTCTCTCTCCCTCTGTGTGCGCTGCATGCAAACGTCTCGTACAATAAATTCGCATGCGTTTTCCCAAAAACTAAAAATTCGTGCTTGGCCACTTGTTCGGTGGGCACAACGCGGCGAGGTGGCCGGCGGCAATGGGGCGTGGCAGCCTATGGGGCACGGCATGACGCCCGAAATCGCTTTGGGCGTCGCTGCCACCGCACACAGTGCATATTTGATTTTATCTGTTAACTCTTTTAGCCACAAATCTACACAACAACTTCCAATGCGAATCGTTGTTTGGTTTCGCTCGCAGCTCCACTGCATTTGACAGCAGCAGCGCAGCGCCCTCCCCAGCTGCCCTGCCCTGCCCTGCCCTGCCTCTACGTGCGCTGACGTTTGCATGGATGCCAATGTCGCTGCCGAATGTCCAACGCCCGAGTCAGGACTAGGCCTAGTTTTATTCCTGATTTTGGCATAAATGCATGCATAGAGGCCGTGCTCTATCGCAACTCCCTCCCGCTCTCTGCCTCTCACACTGGTATTACTGATGCGGCTGTTGTTGTTGTCAACCTACCCAATTTGTTTTATGGCCCACTGACACACACACACACACTCTCACTCGTTTTGGCTAGAAAAAACGAAACCATCTCGACTTTGTCTTTGCCTAGAGTTAAGTATGCTTACGATGTCTATATAAATTACATAAATAAATGTTTTATTTAATATCAAATCTCATATTCGATTAAGATATTTTAAACTATTCAGCAATATGAAAGTTTAAACAAAAATGTTCACAGAGAAAATAATAATTTATGTAAATTTGATATTTATTTGCCTATATTTTATGTACAATAAATCTCCTCGGTATAAATATCATATATTAAAAAATATATTTTTGTTTATACTTTTAAATATATTATCAAACTATAATAATCCACTTTCGAAATGAAAACCAAGTCCTTAACCTCTCTCCTTTCCTATAAATAAGTGCCGCAGCTAGCTTAACAATTCTCTCCAACCAAGCAGTGCTGCCAGATCGTTGAAATGCGAATGTATACAATAAATATTTACTACAAATTGAAAAGATGAAGCAATTAAAATAGAGTATTGCCAATTCACTATAACTTCCAGGCCAATAGTTTCTCTCTCTCTCTCTCTCTCTCTCTTCCTCCCTCAGTCTCTCTGTCTAGGCTAATTTTTTTTGAGGCCACATCAAAATTTATTGTTTATTGCGCGTTGTGCAATTCATAGTTTTGTCAGAGTTTCGGCTCGCTGCAGAGTTGGATGCGAGATTTGTGTGCAAAGGCCCGCATTGGATGTGGTTCATCAGGCTTATAGCATTGCTCTCGATTTTCAGGTAAATTATTTAAGACTCGAGCTACCCTGCTCATATGCATATATACTAAATAAGTAGTGTATACATATACGAATAGGGGGTGCATTTGTCCTGTGACATGGCACTGGCATCCCTTTGCCTTGTCTGTCCTCTGCTGTCATTCGAGTGCAAATATTTTAGACAAACAGCTAAGCTGGAAAAGAATACGCTGTGAGGCTGGCAAAGAGTCCGAGCAGCAAGTCAATGCAAAGCAAAGTAAAACATAAACAAAACAACAATAAAAAGACACACACACGCAGAGAGAGAGCCACCCACGCACACACACATGCAATGAGCTGGTTTGGCATTTATCTCTATCATGTTACAAATTGCTCAAGTGCGCCAAGATATTGGAACAACAGCAACAAACAGGCAAACGACTTTGACTTGGTCCACGTTTGGCTTGTCTTTGACCACATTGCAGAAGCCGAAGCAGAAGCAGAAGCTGAAGCAAAGGCAAAGCCAGCAGCGGCGGCAGCAGACAAACCCACCCAACTCTTATGCTCTGTGTGCCCATGCCCCACAAATCATTCAAGTGTGCGTCCTGTGAATGTCCTGCCTGGGTAAGTGTGTGTGTTTGTGTGTGTGTTTGTGTGTGTAGACAAAAGTTTTCCAAAGACAAATAAAACTGTTAAGTGAACTCTTCAGTTTGTTGCTGGCTAACGTCCTGACAGGGCTGACTGTCAGGCTACCCCCGGCACCCCTCTCGACCCCTTGTTGTGTGAGGGCAATGGGGTTGTAAATACTATCGAAATTTGTAAATATGCATGAAATACGGGCATGTTTAGCATTTGCAAACATTTTCTAAGCTTTCAGCCTCGACCCACACCCACACCCACACGCACACACACGCACACACAGACAGTCGCACAGATCCGCAGGCCAAGCGTGTAACACACTCTTGTGGATACTTCAATTTCGTCAGGTGGCAACGCTGGAAACAACAAGCAAAGCCGCTGGGAATTCAAATAGCCCTATTTATAAGCATTTTAGTATTCGAATCGAATGTGTTGCTAAATGCTGATTAAACATATTTATTTATATAAACATAAACTTTAGACTTACCTCAAAGATGAGCTTTATTAATGTCCATTGCATATTCTGTTTTAGTTAGTGTATAAACAGTTCGTTTCATGTGGCTCATAAATTTGTGCTGTCTGTTGCCTTGGCTTGGTTTAGCTTGGCTTGGCTTGGCTTGGCTTGTGAGAGTTACTCCAGGTGCGGAAATAGACTCTCCCTTGACCTGTCTTCCGCTTGGTGCTTGGCTCTCTCTCTCTCTCTCTCTCGCTTCCGTTTGCTATGACAATGTCCGTATTGTAGTTGAGTCAATATATTATACATTGTCGTTTCTCTGTCTCTCATTGGGGAGAAGGACGGGACTGGAGCTGGGGCTGGGACTGGGACTGCTAACTGGTGGCATCTAAACAAGCGTTTAGAGCTTTGTTAGCAGTTTTTCAAGTGAGCAAAGATTGAGAGATACTGACTGAGAGTGCGAGTGGGAGAGAGAGAGAGCGAGAGGGTGAGGGAAAAAAGTGCACAAGTAGCACAAAATGTCAATGTAAATAAATAAATTTTTGAAATGTACATTTCTCGCTATCTTTGTGACTATCTTTGTGCGTGTGTGTGTGTGTGTGTGTGTGTGTGCGCGCCACGCCCCTACCTCTGCCTTCGCAGCTGCCTCCCTGTTGGTTGTATAAACGTATCTCGATATCTACATACGAGTCTACGGCTGCTCTCGCTGCTGCTATTTCAGTCTGTTTTTGTTTTGCATGTGCTGTTACTACATTTCCACCTTAACTCACCCGCTCCCTCGCCCTGCAGCTGCCTCGCCCCCGCTTACTCAGCCACACACATTTACAGATAGCTACACATGTTCAGGTTGGCAAACACATGGCGTATACGTAACGTTGTACCGTGGGAAATTGTTCTTGTTATTGTTGTTATTATTGCTGTTATTTGTTATTTGTTATTGTTGCTTCTGCTGTTGCTGTTGCTGTTGGCTTTTCACTGCTGTTTGCTGGGGCAGTGGGGTAAAGTCGTTCATTTTAGGCTTTTGTCATAAATTTCTCTCCCACTCTCTCTCTCTATCTCTGTTTCTCTCTCGCTCTCTCTTTCAGATTTCCTTTGTTGTCATAATTCAAATTGGCAAAAACCCCTCGCAAGGGTTATTTAGACATGTTTGCATTTGACAATGGCTTAATCCTTACAAAACACTTTCAGCAACAATTCTTTAATTGAAATATATTAGAATATATAACAGACTCCTGGATGGCTTACACTTTTGTGCAAATACTTTTGAGCCTTTGGTGCATTGCTTTATTGGCTCTGACATTACAATTAGCACGCCCAAATTGGCCATGGCCATGGACTCGAGGCAACAACGAGCTTAGTCTAACTCAAACTCCGTCTGGCTTCACTTCAGTTGCTAGAATGAATGGCTAAGCCCTTTCACTGGAAACTCTTTTAGCTACCTCTTTGGCCTGGCATTTGACATCAGACCTGTGGCTTTTTGGCTTACTTTTGGCAAAGTATCAACAGTTGAGCCAAGGGTATATAAAAGTAGCAGGAAGATTGAATGAATCCATTCTTCTGCTACCACATGATCGTTGCTTGAGCAGAGTGGGTCAATTCTCCAAGTCTCGTTCAACTTTTCTAATACCATAAACGCCTAACGATGATTTGATTGAAGCACAAGCAGCTTGGTTTATAATCATGCACAGCTCCCTCCCAACAGGCGAACATAATCAACGTTAGCGAGCTGCAGCAGTTTGTGAGGAAATCGGATTTCAGGTCCTTCGATTGGAATTTGCAGCATGTGGCAATTGGTTTGCTGCGGCATTTGCCACGGCCGCTGCCTCTGCACGCATTGACCCGGCCTCAGGCTCTTTGCGAGCTGTTCAGCTGCCCAACCACCGCGTGACGAGCAATTTGCACAATCGACGCATTCGCCTGCTGCTGCCCATGATATGGCGCCCAGCAGGCAGCTCAAACTGAACCCTAAGCGCCAGCACTGATCTGCGCCTTGGCGTCGATGTGGCCCTGAATGCATGCCACACGCTGCCAGTCGAGCGTCAGAGCTGGCAGCTTGCTAGGGACTACAATTACCTAATTAGCAATTGGCATTGCCTGGAGATTACTGTGCGTATGAGCATTGTGGTTGGACTATGTGTGTACGTGAATGAGGTGAAGTGAGCATGTGAAATTGAAGGGAAGTGTCTGAGGAGTTGAAGTAATAGAATGCAATTTGTATATGTTAATTAAAATAAGATAAAATCCATTTAAATGTCTTTTACACATTTTATAACATTCACAGTGGCTTTTCAACTGGCATTGACAGTTGAACGAGCATTGTGCACAATGAGTTGCTTAGCATTGCTTCTCTTCGCTCGCTTGTAGCGCCATCTACTGTCACTTACCCAAGACACAAACATATGCAAAGAGCGCTGATCTAGCAGCATTTCAAAGTATGCTACATTTTTATTTGCTTCTGTGTTGCTCTCGAAAGTATGCAATATTCTTTGTTGTTATATTTGGTAGCACTTCAAATGAATTTTAAGACAATTTCCAATGTTTTAGTTAATTTTAAATTATTCGAATTTTAGCTGTTTAATTAGTATTTATGCAATATTGGCTATATTCTGCTGCCCGAGCAGCCGCTGCAGCAGCTGTTTGATCGAACATGATGCAGCACTTTGTGGGCCGGCCACTTGTTCAGGGCTCTGGCGGCTGGGCGCGGCTGGCTGGGCTACCGTTTTGTATAGGTATTTTAGTTATCGACTCGCTGGCAGCTGCCTCCGCCTTGGCTTGTTAACGAGCGACACACGCAGCAAAAATCATCAACTGTTTTGAAATTGATGCTATCAGAGTGAAATGATAATTATCAAAAGACAAATGGTACGGTGCTGGCTGGATGGCTGAATGGCTGCCCATGGCTGGCTCGTTGGCTACCTCTCTGCCTGCTTGGGTGCCTGTTGTGTTTTGCTGGTGCGGCGCTTCTTCATCGGCTTCGAATCCGTTTAGAAATGCAACACTCAGCGGCAGTCCGACCGTCCGCTGGCAGATAGCAGCCACAGATAGAGGCGGTGGCAGCTACGAGTCGGAGTTACCCGCACCGCTTTTGCTTGGAGGAATCCATCAACATGTGTACATATTTCAAATCCAATTTATGTACTTGCATAGCCGAAACGCAATTACTTCGCAGTTAACGCCCAGCCGCAGCAAGAGCCTCGACCGCAGTCGAGATGCCACGAGATGCGTTGCAAATCTCCGCACGGAGTCGCCGTCGCTGCTGAGGCTGCTGCGGCGGCTGCTGCTGCCGAATGGCAACTGCCGCCGGTTTGTGTTACCAACTCGTTGCCTTGTAACCGATCCTTCGCCTATAAATTGCAACCAATACACACGCCGGCCCATACCCGCGGCTGCTTGTTATACACTTTGGCTGCTGCGAGTGCCAGAGGAGTTTGCGCTAAGTCAAGCAATTTGAGAGGCAGCGAATAGGAGAAGACCTAAGACAATTCTCAGTTTGGCTATGATATCTTAAGAAAATAAAATGAAAAATATATCTATTATTTAAAAATGCATTTTAAATACAAATATGATATTGATATGATCATCTCACAAACTTAGTTTAGTTTCTTTCTCTTTTTTAGTTTTTCCTGCTTTACAGTAAAATGTCTAGAGTTACCAGCTTGACTAAGTCAAGTTGTCATATCAATATGATAATAATATGATATCTCATACGATATTCATTATGCATTCGCTTAACTTTCCATACCTCATAATGAACTCATAACGAAATGTTAATCAACTTTTGCCTGCGAGTAAATTAGAGCTCAACTATGATCTCTTGCAGACGCATCGCATATCACTTCCTCTAGAGCATTGAGAATTCGTTATCTGTAAGTCCGGGCATCCTCTCGTGGCCGTTGCATGTTGTTTGCGTTGAATTCGCGTTCTCTCCCGCTTGAATTTGGCTTGCATGATGACCATCATGCCAAGAAGTTAACAAGTTTGCGCCGTCGCCACCAATGGGAGAAAGGCCGTCGACGTCGACGACTACGACGACAACGACGACAACGATGATGATGATGACGAGGCCTTCGAGGCTGTGAGGCTTTGGGTCTCTGACGACCGCTTAAAAAGAGCTGTGTAAATTTTAATGGCTGCAGTTGCATCCGCAGCAGCAGCAACAGTCGCAGTCGCAGCAGCATCCATACACACACACATGCCCCATTCCAAGACGAACGTCAGTCGTCAGGCAGGCAGCTTTCAACAGGTAAAGTCTGGAGAGGCAGGCACGGCTCGTTGTGCTTGGTTGGGCCGTGCGTAGGGCGCCTTCAGCTGGCTGCGCTGCCTCAGCTGACGTCGCAACGTCGCTGCGTAATTGTTGGCCACTGTTTTAGCTTGTTGTCGATAATTAGCGCTTATTACCCCGCGCTCCGCTGGCCGCGTGTTGCCTGCCAGCCAGCCAGCCTGCCTGCCTGCCTGCCTGCCTGGTTATTATTTATTATGAGCTTGTTGTTTTTCATCATAGCTCATTGCCCATGCCCATGCAAAGGAAACATGCCGTGCCCCGCTCAGCACCTTCACCCCTTTGCGCCACAGACCAACGCATTTTCCATAATTATTTCGAGAGTTGTTTGGGGTGAAGACGCGAGCGCGCGCGCGCCTGCGCAAAGCAATACAGAGAGAGAGTGTGTGAGGGAGAGAGCAGAGAGTGAGGGGAGTGAGGGAAGAGCTCAAGTGGTTGCGCGGCATAAACGCTGCTCTTTAGCCAAGACACACACCCCCCAGAAGATCGGCATTCACTTGTTGCTGTCGCAGTCGCAGTTGGCGTCGCAGTCGCTGTTGCTGTTGCTGTTGTTGTTGCTGACTTGGCACGAAGCGTAATATAATATAAATATAAACAGGGAGCAGTTAGTTTTCAATTTTTTTTCTTCTGCTTTACACTTGCTGCAAATGGTTGCATGCGGCGTGGGGCATGCGGCGTGGGGCATGGGGCACGGTGCGTTCAGCTTGTGCCCCGCAGTTGTTTGAGCATTGCAGGCCGTTAAGGATGCCAGCGTCAGCGTCAGGGAGAATGTGAGAATGCCTGCCTGGCTGCCTGCCTGCCTGGAAGCTTCAAGTCATGGCACAAGGGATATATTATAGTAATTACAAAATTAAGCCGAACATCTCGCTCTCTCACTCTAGCCCTCTCTCTCTCTCTCTCTCTCTCTCTCTCTCTGTCGGCGTGCAGCGTTACATCGCTTGACTATGTGGCAAAATCTGATTGCGAGCGATAAGAGACAAGATGCAAACTCGGACCAGATTGTGAACTTGCGCGTGGATTATCTCTGAGCTCCATCTGCCTAGGACACGCAAAACATAATCAAAGAGACCTGAATCAGCTAAAACTAAAGGTACTCCAAGTGTTAAGCTTTCTTTGAAATGCAGATCTTCTCATGCGGCTCTCTGCCTCATTCAAGTTGCCTGAACACAATGCACTTTTAATGAGATAATAAGTTCTGGAATTCGTCTCGAATCAGAGCCTCTTCTTCTGCCTCTGCCGCTTCTGCTCTGAGGTCAAATAACATTATCAACAGCAAAGCCTGAGAATCGGGAACGCTGCTCAGCAATATCGTTGCGCTGGCAACCGCAATTCGGTGGCTGCTTATCCTTCAAGGCTGTTAAAACAATTTACACCAGCTCGAGTCAAAGTCAGTTAGGCTAAGGCGAAGGCCAGAGGCAGACAGAAAGAGAGAGAGAGAGAGAGACAGCGTGAGGTGGGTAACAATCGAATTTCGCATAACTTTGCGTTGTGGCTACGTCTGATCGTTAAGAGCATTTTGTGTTGCCCTTTTCTGTCCATCTGTCTGTCCGTCCGCCTGTCTGTCCGTCTGTCGTATGCAAGCAACGGCAGCAACTTAATCGACATCGTTTTCACATTGTCAATTGTCTGCAGCACTCTGCATGTCCATGTCCTCCACAACCTTCACCCATCAACAGCAACCAACAGCAGCGGCAGCAGCAGCAGCCGCATCCACAGCAGCAGCCAGCAACAAACAAAAGCCAAGTCACATCATCAAAAAAGACGAGAAGAAAAAGCTTCAACTTTAGCAGCAGCCGCAACAGCAACAGCAACAGGCAGCAGCAGCAGCAGCAGGCTTCAGCTACAGCTTTAGTTTTAGCCTCAGTCTTCTGCTGTCTGTTCGCTGGGCTCTCAACTTCCTGTCAAAGTTCAACAAACCGCCCAGTCAAAAGCAACCCATCCCTAGCCCTCGTCCAATCCCTCTGCCTATCTGCATCCCTATACCTCCGTCCAGCTTCCTTTGCTCTGCTTAACCATGCGCTATAATTGCAGATTGCAGTGGAAAAAGGCGAGCAGCAACAGCAACAGCAACAGACGCAACAGCAACTGTTGCTGCTGCCTACGTTTCGTTAATATTTTTGCAAATTTTTTTAACCTCCACTTTGCAGCTCGTCGTTGTTGTTTGTGTTGTTGTTGCTCCTGGCACACCAAAATAAAAAAAAAAGAAAACGTAGCCAACGATCAACAAAAATCTCAGCTCAAGTCTTGCTGGCTCTTCCTCTCTCTCACTCTCTCTCTCTCACTCACAATAACAAAGCAAAGCAAAGTTGGCATGCATAAACCAGTTTACATGCAACTCCTGCTCCTACTCCTACTCCTGCTGCTGCTCCTGTTGCTGCTCCTCATATGGTGCTGTTGCTGCTGCTGCTGCTGCTGCCTGTGATCGATTGCTGTTTGAGCATGCAAATGTGTAAAGACGCCTCCACCGCCGAGGTTGCAAGTCGCATGTTGCAAGTCCGAAACCGGCTAACTGGCTGCGGCCCCGAAACGTGTCCGATTGCAGCAGCGGCAGCAACAGCTTTTTGGCTCTTTTACTGCTATGTCTGTCCGCCCCTCGCGCCCTCGCGCTGTCTGCGCAGCGACAAACTGGCGAAATATATTTGTAAGTTTGTGTTTTGAAATATGTTGCTGACGATCGCCTGGCATTGATTTCCAGAGCCAACGCCTGACACACGCCCGCACGCCACCCTCGGCTCGGGCCAACCAGCACCCTCCCCCTCCCCCTCCACCTGACCCGGCCCTGGTGCAAACTCTAGTGTTGCCCGGTCGTGAGATGCTTGCCGCTGATTTTTGATGAATTTATTAAGATTTTTGTTGTAGCTGGCCTTTTGCTGTTTGTTGCATTTTGCATTTGGCTTTTCGGCTGTTGTGGCTCATCGCTGCAGTGGAGATTCCAAACATGTTAAAGGAAAACTCTAATGAGTTTCGAGAAGCGAAAAGTCAAAGAATTTTCGACTATGCCTCGGTCGGGCCATCAACGCCTTTACGCTTGAGCTATGATTAGTGTCAGTGTTTGGGTCAACCACAGTTGGGATTGATATATGGCCCGCAGTGACCGCGAGCACAGACCACACAATTTCGGCCATCCAACTACCTGGTTGGCCAAGGATGCATCCAAATTTCCAAGCAATTGGCCGTGTCGAACACAAAATGAAAAGGGCACCTCAGTCGGGCGTCTTTGGCTAGGCAAGGGTCCTGCGGAGCGTTTCGAAACACGTCGCAGAGCCCAGCACGCCAGCTGTTGTCCCGTTGTCCTTTATCCTTGTTGTTGTTTTTTTTTTTTGGGCCCAGTTTGTTTAGCCAGCACACGGCGGAGCAAAGTAATTTCGATTGTGCACTTCGATTCCGTTCTACCTAGGCCTCACTGTAACTCATTTTCTTACCTTTCGATCTGTCTACCTTTTCTCTGCGTATGCCTTGTACCATTGACAGCTGCTGCTGCTGCTGCTTCTGCTGCTTTGGCTGCGAGTCCTTTTGGGCATATTCGTTGTGCCTGGCGGGCAGTTTTGTCTTCTCGTTTCCTTAGCCTTAGTTTCCCTTTTGCCCTTTTGTTACGCAAAACATTTGTTTACCCAAAACACAGACGGAAAATTGGAAAATTGTGCGCACAATTGCTGGCTTAGCGTTTTCCTCTTCTATCCAATGTTTTTGTCCATTTCTGATTTATTTTGATCGATCGTTTTCTCTTTGGCTTAGCTCCGTAAGACTCTCTCTCTCTCCCTCCCTCTCTTTCATTCACATTCTCGACCTTCCCTTTTCTTCGCCTGTTTATTTATAGTCTTAATTTTGGTCGCTTTCCATTCATTGAGTATACCCCACAAATAGTTCCTGAAATTGCACATGTCCACACACCATTTGTGTGAGCATTTGGCAAGGCTGATTGCCCCGAGGCCCGGGAGTTCTCGGTTCTCACGACTTGCCAGGTGGGCTGACAGCATCCAATTCAACTACTGTGGCCACTTGGCAGTGTGTCTCAGGAGCACCCAGCACTCAGTTGAAGCAGCTGTCCGCAGCACAGCTTACACTAAGCAGAGTAGAGATTCCTAGTAGGCCTGGCGGACCTGGCACTGCCTAGGCAGTGGGAAAGTTCAATGGCAGACCTCAGTCACACCTTATACTTACGATCGGACAGGGATACATATAAAATACTTATACTCGAAACAAAACATTTACTCATTTACAGTATTTTTATAAAAACACTTTATACCTTTAGTTTCTACTTTTATACTTTTACCGACTAGATTGATTGCATATTGGCACGATGAAACGCGTTCACGTGGGCACTACCGCACCGAAGTACCACAGCGGCAAATGGACCTGGGATGAGAGCAGTGAGAGGCTGCGCTTTCATCCCTACTCGGATTTGGAGGATGCTAATGAACGTTTCATCATGACGAATGGCTTCAAGTTCCTGCGCACCATCAACCAGGAGGAGGAGCTGATCTACCGTCAGGTGTTCGCGCGGCCCGAAAACACCTTCGACGGCGACGTTGTGGTGATCAACGATGTGCGCGACCTGGTGCTCTTCATGATGCCCAAGGAGTTCCTGTCGATCAAGTTCGTGGACTTTATGCACAGGCCGGCCGTGCACCGGCTCCTGCATGCGCTCATCATCTACTTTGAGTACTTTCTGCGCCTGGTCGAGTTCATTCTGATACGGCGCGACGAGCTATCGGGCGACATGGCGCAGGTGCAGAGCGAGCAGACGAACGAGGTGAAGCGCATATTCGCGTCCCATCTGAGCCACTTTCGCATGCTGGTGGCCCGGAACTACAGCGTCATCATAAAGGGCGAGGGCGACATGCAGGAGTTCTACCACACCAAGGAGGTGGTTAACATTTCGTCCACGATCAAGGATCAGGCATTTCACGAACAGTTCCTGGCGGTCGCCACTCAGATCATTTGGATAACCATGCACCGCCGCGCCTATTTCATCATCGAGATGGAAATGAATCGGCTCTTTCGCTCCGAGCACTTTCTCATGAACAACGTGCACTATCTGAACTTTACGACCGTCGAGCGGTCGTTGCTCTATGGCCGCAACAACAAGATCTTCAACTGCCGCGTCCAGAACTCGCCGATGATTCAGGAGCTGAAGCACGTGGCCGACGAGGATATGCCCATTCTGTGGATAGGCGAGCGCCAGTATCGCGGAACCGATCTGCGCATAGCGCAGGTCGAGTTGGAGTATCTGATACCGGGCTCCCAGCTGAATCTGGTGGACATTTCGCACGGTATTCTCGGCCACCCGAAGTTTCTGTACGACACGATTCTCTCGCTGGACTGGCCGTCGGTGCGCTTTGCCAACTTCTCGAAGCAGTACGATCCCTACAATCTGTTACGGCAGCCGGGCCTGCAGCTGCCCAGCATCGACGAGATGCAAGTGCGTCGGATGGCCAAGCAGTACGATCACTTCTACAGGGTGTTCCGCATCTACGAGTCCTGCAGCAAGAAAATGCTCAACAATTGGTTCAATCGCGACAAGATTGTCCAGTACTACAGCAGCGGCGGCATTCTCAAGAACGTCTTCATGCGCGGCGAGGAGCAGCTGGTCACGGAGGAGGACCGCTCGGACATCAAAAAGATTGTGGCCAACTACTTCGATGTCATGCTCAAGCTGCGCAAGCAGAAGGCCACAACCATAATGACATCCGATACTGGCCACAGGAAGAAGACGGCAGAGTTCTTCTGCTAGTTGCGCAAGAGCAGTTGGATTGAATGGGATTAGTTATTCGATAAAGTGCAAGCTGATGGGATTTCCAGTTTCTTTAAGCAATTTCCAACTGATGATCGATTCATAGCTCCATACTTTTATATCAAACTATTTACATTCATATCTTTGAACAATCAATAAAACACACACGAAACTAAGGGAGGCTGACGTTTCTTTATTTATTTTTATTTTATTTATAAATTATGATTTATTTTTTTAAGAAGAACTGGCTTAAATATTTAAAATAAAAATGTGATATAAATAACTTATATTAAATATATATACTTCTACAGCTAATTGTCATTCTGAGAATATACATTAGAATATCATGAGTAGACCTTTGATTAAGCTAAAAGTCATTCTCATTAGGAGCCCATACATGAAAAACTGCTGAGTCGTACGATAAAAAAAGAAAAAAGCCCCAAATCGATTCAGATTTTTGCATTCTTGTGCTCAAAAACGAATCAACTTCATGCGCTCTTAAGCAACTGCTTGAGTCTCTTCAAAATATTATAATATGTCCTTATGGGGACGTGATCTAGCATAAAGTTGCCCAGGCTAAATGCTTTTGAGGGACTCTAAGGAGTTGGCCATGACAGCTGCAGAAGGCAGAAGGCTCAGCAGCAGCCGCAGCAGCAGCATCATCAGTGCGATTCTCCAAATCATAAAAAATAACGAGCTGAGCTCTCAATCAATCAGCAGCTGGCTAAACCAATTGTATTGACTAGAGGAAAACCAGCTACGCAGCCTCAAGTTCCAATCGCATTTAAATTATTGAATGCCAAATGCATTAGGCGGCTTAGCGCCCCTCGGGCCCCGTTGCCCGTTGTCCGACGCCTTAAGCAAATCCATAACTGACAAATCATTTTCAAGCGAGTTAAGTAAGTCCCAACACAAATCTCTAGCCGAGCTGCTCTCCCTCTCTCTCTCTCTCTCTCTCTGTTGGCATCTCTGTCTACATATATCAATTGCCTGGGCTGTTAAATAGCTTTTGGGTGTGTATGGGAATCCAATAAAGCTGTCACATGTGCCCGCCACTAAGAAGAAGCCTTTTGTATGCCTTTGCCCCGTTGTTTGGGTGTGAAAATCAGAAGAAAAAAAAAACACGCACTTCGCATATGCCCCTAATACCCAAAGTCCCCGCTCAGAGCCCCGCCGCCTCTGCCTCCTCGACCTCCTCGCAGCTGGCAATGCCGTTTGGGGGCAACTTTCGTGCAAATTGCCAAGTGCTTTTCGGGTTTTCGAGTTTTGTGTATGCAGAACTTAACAAATTTCCATAACATTCACACCACACAATGAAAGACACACAAACCGAGATGGCAAAGCAAACCAAAGCCTGCATCTTCGATCTCTCGTTCGCGTCGCAGTCCAACTCCAAGTCAAAGTCTGACTCTGACTCTGACTCTGAGTCGGAGTCGGAGTCTGAATCTGAGTCTCAGGTAACTGTCCAGTTGCAGACGTCGCTCTGTTTTATTTGCCACGTCATTTTTTGTTTCTTTCTTTTTTCGCACATACCCTGTAATCAGTCGAGGGTATGTGGTTTTCTTGATTGGGCAGAAAAGCAGAAAACTCTCTGATATCTTTGTATGTGATTATCTTCTACTATCAAATTTGATAAATTGATTGAGCTAGTTTTACTGCCTTCACTGAATTCGAGGTTGTTATAATTCAATAGGGCTTTCCTTTGATGCAGTGTGTTTTTATCATCTCATGAATTGTCATAAGCTCTTTTTATATGAGGATTTAACATTTGAATTAGGAAAGTCAAGTGGAAAGTCTTACATATGCATATTAATATAAACTTAAGAATAAAGTAATTGATTCCAATCATAAATTTAGTAAATCTATGTATATAGTATGAAGTATGTATAGATGATTAAGTAAACCTAGAATAACGAAAAATTCAACTACATTAAGCAAATTTTAATTAATATTATAATAATATAAAATATATATACCTAACTGCATGAATACCTTATTAATAAGAAGCGTCATAGGAATTATATTTGTTATTTATTTATTATATATATATTTTTTGTTCTCATCTGAATTTCCCCTGTGATATGTAAATCTCTTGCAAACCCACATTTAAAGCGTTTTTCACACCACGCAAAAATGTGCAAGGCTAAAGGGTATATGCGAGTCGAGCTGTTTTGCATATGCATGCGAATTGGTATTTTGTATTTTCGTATTTTCTTTTTCTGTGTGTTTTTGGCTTGCGGTTAGCCAGTGAGCCGACTGCAATGTCGTTTTGTCTGGGATTGTATAACGTTTTTGATTTTTTAAGTAGACACCTAAATGTGAATAGCGCATCGAATCGTAGCAATGCGAACCACGTCCACATCCCCATCCACATCCATGGCCACGTCCACGTCCAGCGAGTCGCATCTGTCAGATATATTTTTGTGGCTGCTTAGTGAAGTGTAGTTAGGATCGATGGATGCTTCATTGGGTCCAGCACTGACTCAGAGGCTGACTGCCTGGCTGGCTGGCTGGCTGTTGTTTTCACCTTGGCCAAGCACGAAGTGAGGGAAATGGCGATGCAAACGGCGGCTGCCGCTGCCAATAATGCAACGGAGAGGCGTGATAATGCAGTTTAGTGAGTGCTGGCCGAAAATTTACCTACAAGCCGGCGAAAGACAGGGGGGGGGACATGGCCAGCATCGCCGTCTAACGGATTGGTTCGCATTCGATTGGATTGAGTGAGTGACGTGGCTGGAGTTTCTGGGCCTGGGTCCTAGGCCTGTGTGCAATATGCACAGCACTTGGCACGATATTTTTTGTTGGTTTTAAATCATTTAACTTGGGCTAGAAGACGACGGCGACGGCGACGGCGACGGCGACGATGATGATGATGACGATGATGGGCTGGCGATGGCGATGGCGACGCGAAACGGCGCAAGACACTTAAAACGTGATCGAAAATTGATGTTGGCTGCAGAAAAAAAACAGAATAAGACGAGGAAGAAGAAGAAATAAACAGCAAACAAGCAAACCACCGAAACCTCCAACCACCAGCAACCACTGCGGCAGAGTCCGCTCCATTCTGGTCTGTGCGGGGGAAATAAGGTCACGTGCAGAAATATGTTCGTGGTGCTGATCGAGGTGGTTCTGGCCCGGCAGAGATGTTAATGATTTGCAGCTCAGCTCAGCTCAGCTCCAGAGCTGCACCACGGCTGGGGCAGGCAACAATTTTGCATATTTTCGCTGGCTGGCAGATAGTAGGTAATATGCTTGTTAATGTGCCCAGCTTTGCCTTGATCTCGCGCTCTCTCTCTCTCTATCACCCTCCCTCTCTCTGTGTGTGTGTGGAGCTCAAAAACCAGGAAGTGACTCAACAACAACTGCATACAACGGAGGTGAAAAATATGACTTGGTTATTTATTGTTGAAGTGTTGCAGTGCAAAAAGGCTGAAAGCAAAGCCCAGACCCGAACCCAAGCCCAAAACCCAAAACCCAAACCGAAAGCCCAGCTTCGGCGCAGCTCGAGCGCTTGGGTCTAAACTACGTTTGGGGTATTTAGCCAAGTGATTTATTTAGCCTGGCACGCCAGGCGGTTAACCGCTTGACAAGCAGCGAAACTGGCAGCGGGAGCGGCGAGCGGCGTGCGGTGCTCACAGCATAGCAGCTGCGCCTGCCAACACACACACACACACACACACACACATAGACAGAGAGAGGGGTCTCGCATACCACATATACGACTACAATAAGCCATAATTATCCAAACGCTGCCTCGCATGCAGCGAATCGCCATAGATCTTGGCAATGCGAACTGTTCATGGCTCAGCAATTTCCATCAAATTTATTGAATTTGTAGAATGGCCATTATCGACTTGGCTCCGATATACTAATTGTGGCCTAGAACCGACTTGAGCCTAGATAAATGTCCATTGTAATAGACTTTGCTATTATCTAATTAGAGCACTATATATATATATTTCCAATTACTGAAATCTCGCCACTCCATTGACAGTGTCTCGCCCTCTCTCTCTCTCCAGCTCTCTCTCTCTCTCTCTCGCTGTCTAACTGTGATGCCTGCTTCCGCTTGTGTTGGATTCACAGTCTCGCAGCGCTTGGACCCAGCTCAATCAGTCGCTTGTCGAGCCGCGGGGCGCTGTGGTGCTGCATCTAAGGTGCTTGGAAACGTCGCATCGATATCGTCAGCGGCAGCGGCAGCGGCAGCGTCATTGCGCTACTCCTGCTCCAAATGCGGCCTGGCCGCTGTCCAAATCGATAAAATGCACCGCAATCAGCGCGGCACACATCAAATTAGTTATTAATTGAAGTGGAAAGTTCTCAGAATGTGTAGCACGGCGGGCGGTCAACGCGCATGCGTACCCAGTCCCAGTCCCAGTTCCAGTTGAAGTCCCACTGGCAGGTCTCTGCAAACGTATTCCAAGTCACAGTCGGAGCAGGAGTCGGAGTTGGAGTTGGGTCTTGGCTGAGCGACTCGGCTTTCCTTGTTAGCCACTTTGTTAACCTGTTTTGGCGGCGCGCGCATTTGAATTTTCATTTATTATAAGCGAGTCGCATTTCTAATTTCAGTCATGTGACCAAAAACAGTTTTGTCCTAGTTGTCGCCTCCTGCCAGCCGCAACTGTGTGTCTCCAAACAATTGGTGAATGGTCTTGCCCATAAATCTTTCATAGCTGCTCCCCTCTCTCATCTACTCTCTCTCTCTCTCTCTCTCTCTCACTCTCTATAGCTCTTTCACTACTTTTCGATTTGTTGCTGTTGCATGTACACACATTTGTGCCATTACTATGACAACAAATTCATGAGAAAGTACAGCGAGTGCCGCGACTGCTGCTGCTGCGGCTGCTGCTGCAGTAGCTGCCACAAGACAGACAACAGAGCTCGGGGGGAGGCTTTGGGTACCTGCATCATCTGTTTGTTTGCCTGTCATTAGAAAAAAAAGCGTTGAATGTCGAGAGTTTTGAGTTGTATGTCGAGAGTCGAGAGTGGAGAGTGGAGAGTCGAGAGTCGAGAGTCGAGCGTCGACACTAGACCGAAAGTCTGCGCTCACTTGTGCTTCTTTAGATTGGACTCGAAACTCAACTGAAGTGCACTTGTACGCCAAAACAAGCCACGTCACTTGGCCACTACACACACGCACACAGAGACACACTATAGTCCACACTCAATACATAGACTCCCCATACCACACACTCAACACACGCAGACAGACATCGCCCATCAACATCATCAGCGAATGGCCAGCAGATCACAATTGTGGGCCGCTGCCAGCGCCAATCGGCAAGAAGCTCCAACGGCAACAATAAGAGTAACAACAACGGCTTTTGGCCAAGTCTTCTGCGGCCATGGCTTTCACTTGACATCTCGTTAAGTGTCTTGTAAATGGCATTGTTTTCGTTTTTCATTCAAAAATGTGCGTCAACTCCAACTCCAGCTTGAATGGAGCTCAGCCTCTGCCCCCAACTCCAGCTTCAATCAATAACAAAGTGCAAGGCCCTAGACCGTCATCATATTTGTCAAAAGACATCGTAAATTTTCAGTAGATGATTGAGCCGAGGCTGCTGGCCAATCTCGTAAGTGCGCGATTCCCATTTTTGGGGCGCTCGAATATCCGAAAAAGAAACCAAGCTGACGATTGCCCCATCAATAAGTCTCTGATTACATTATTGCATTAGCCGCTGGATTTACATAATTATGTTTATATCGATCTACCTACACAGCTCCGATTATACGCGAGATATGAATAACTGCGGCTCTCGACCAAATCTAACAGAATTATCATAATATGCATATTAGACACAAAATGAGCTAGTTTCGATATCAGATCTCATCAAACTTATCAACCAGACCTGACTTGACTTCATTTAGACTCTGCTAGTGACACTCTGCCCAAAGCCGAGAGGGGAAAGAGTTCGATAGAACCATATGTGTAGAGAAAGTATTGGAATTTTAACACCTCTCTGGCGATCTTCCCAGCTGCCTGTATAATTCTAAAGATATTTTGGGCACGATCAGCTAGCTGGCTGCGATCTTCACACCGTAATATAAATGAGCTCCGATAAGATCTGCATGAGTCACATTCCCATTCCGCTTATCGTGATTTGTTAATGATCTTCCAATTCCAATACAAAGGCTGCTTAGTCAAGTGCAAACTATTGATCTTTGACTGTCATTTGATTGATCTTGACTGATCGCAGTCGAGGCGAGCAAAATAAATATAAAATAAATAAAATAAAAAATACAAACACAAATAGGAATAAAAATCAAAATGAAATCCACTTATCGCATTAGCAATTGTCAGCATCTGAATGTGGCAGTCACGGCTGCTACCTCAAGAACCGAGGATCATGACCGAGGATCATCTGTAATTTGCTTTCTAAACTGATTGAAACTTTGGGCCTCGGGCTCTGCTCTGCTGCTCTGCTCTGCTGCTCTGCTCAGCTGCCTTAAGCTTTTCATATGCCTTTTTGACATCGTTTCTGTCGTGGCATTCATCACAATTTCCTGCTGATCGACACTTAACATACAAACAAAACAAAAATAAAAAATAAAAAAAAAAAGATATATACAAGAGGCAAACGGTGGCAACGCTCGACGTTTCATTCGTTTGTTTGTCTTGTCATTCAGTCAAGCATTTAATTGTCAGGCGACAAAATGCAAACAGATAAGTTCAAGAAGCGGTTCAAATGGCCACATGAGCGAGCGCGCTCGCCAAGCATTTTCCCGCTATTGATCTTGAAACATGCTGCATGCAACATGCAGCCAGCCAACATGCAACATGAAAACATGACCGTGATTGGTGCTGGCCCGGGGTTCGAGGTTCGCTTCGCGCTGCCTGCTCTCAAAATGAGCTCGCATTCAAATTGCCGCATTGACTTGTCCATGCGACTCCCCGCCTCCCCTTGCTGTTTCGCTCTTCCTCTTCGTTTTTCCATACATTCAATTCAATTAAACAAATTTTTGCGATCGGCTGATCGTTCGCCGATCGCTGAGTGCAGCGGCGACTTTTCTATTTTGGCCCCAAAATATACAAAAAAGAGAAGCAAAAAAATGAAAAAAGTGCAGAGAATTGTAGAAAAAGTAAACAACAAAGTGTTAAGACAAACGTGCAACGGTTTGGGGTCAGTACCATTCACTTTTGGCTCGTTTTAAACTGGAGTTAAGTGCTATTTGAGGTAAGAATTTCATTACGTTTACGTACGTGCGCCGTTTTGGGCGGCATACATACGGCGGAACGGCTTGGCGACGGCACGGGAGATGGGGCGGCTGTTCGTTGGGGAGCTGGGAGCTGAACCAACTGCGCATGCATATTGCTTCCAAGACGACGACGACACGTTTGCATTTTGAAAAGTCACGACCCACTTAGCCAGCCATGAGTAACGGACAGCGGCCAAAACACACACACACACACACATACACTTGGCAGATATATTGAAGAGCCAAGTGTTTGTTTTTCTATAAACAAATCGAATCGAAATCGCATCGCATCCGATCGCATCGCATCGCATCGTGTGGAATCGCAGTTAACGCATTTTGAGTTCCACTTTCCGTGGGTGAGTCACTGGCTCGAGCCTTGTTAAGATGCCAATTGAAGATGCGTTGATTAATTGCCATACTGACATCTCTCGAACCGCAAAAGCCACTCAGCCTTAACAACAACAGCAACAGCAACAACAATAAGCAAAGTGAAATCCAAAACTGTGTTTTATGTTTGTTCGTTTTCAACAAACATTTTTCTTCTTTTTGGTGTTTTTTTGTGTTTAGTTTTATTTTTGATTTTCTGTCAGGGCCAACTGCAGCCCTTCCCTTCAGTCCGCCCGCCCTCTGGCCCGTCGTGTGAAAGTGAAGTTTATGGCCAGTCAGCGAGACAAAAAACTAAAAGTTCACAAGCTTTTTTCTCTCTGCGCGCCGAGCGACTGCGCAACAATAGCTGATAAAACAAATACATTTGTCGCCTCTAAAAGAAATGTACATAAAGAAAGATTCGGTCGAAATGTAAAGATATTTGTTAAGATGCCTACGCTATACAGAGAGCCCAGTCCCGTAGCCCGAGTGTGTTTCAACTAGCTGTGCGATGGGATGGAGGAGGAGGAGGAGGAGTAGCAGGGTCTCAGGTGGGGAGAGGTATGTGTGGAAGCTGTGATTTATTTGCTTGTCAGTGCAACAGCAACAACAGCTAACGAATATGGCCGGTTAAACGATGCGGGAAATTCTTAAAAATTTGACGCTTAACCACAAACAACAACGAGAAGGCAAATGCTCGTGACCGTTAGACAAATAATATTAAACACCAGGTTTTTGTTGTTGTTGCTTCTTTGTCTCCCTCTCCCTCTCTCTCTTCATTTCGAGGGCCGCCTCAAGGCAAGGGGCATCGGCAGGCGTTGCGATTGTCTAGCGCGCGTCTTTGGGCAATACGAAATTAGAGAAATAGAGACATTGTCGCCGTTCCATACAACGCAACATCATCAACAGCTATTGAAAGCTTTGAGTTTCGACTTCATTTACATAAACAAAAGCCGCAAAGATGATGACCAACCAACCAGGCAAGCACCAGGTACCCAAGACTCGAGACTCGAGACTCGCGAGTCCCAACATCGACTCGACTCTGTTAACTGGCCTAAAACGCATTTTTCTGTCGCTGCACGCACGCGCTCATAAATCAAAAGCCAACTTGTTTATAACTGAAAGCGATCAATTAAAACGTTAACGCAAAAAAATAAAAACAACAACAACGAGGAGGAGGGGGAGAGGAACAACCAAAAGCTGAGATGCGAACCGCGTCTGAACGATGAGCGTTGATCGAAGCGATCGGAGAAGAAGATCTTCAACGCTTGATCGTGCCGAAAAAAAAAACACAACACAACACACTCACACACACACACACACACATGCACGCAGAAAAAATAAACACAAAAACTGAATTTGAAACTGGTCAAAAAGAGTTGGCCAAGAGCAGACGAAATGAGCTGCGGCCTGGTGCATTCCGCTGGCCTAATTCTCTGTAAAGAAAACATTTAAGCAGCACGCGGGAGGCGGGAGGCGAGAGGCGGGGCCCCACTAAATGCCCGATGAGAGTGAATTCCATTTGAAAGCTAACTGCATTTCGGTGTGGCTTAATGAATTTTAGCAGCGACTCGCGGCCAACGTCAGCTAATCAATTGTTGGGGCAAATGACTGGGCCAGGCCATAGGCGATGCAACCAGATGATAGAGTACCCCAGGCATTTATGGCCGACGCTTAACGATCGGTGGGAGTCGCAGTGCGAATCGGCAACCCACTGCGCTCTCCTTTTTCTGTAGATCGATAGATCTTGTCTAGTTGGCAGCCGACAGCTAAAACGTTTACCACGGTTTGTCCTTTTCAGATGGTTAATTAATTAACATGCAGTCGCCGATAAGATCTGTAGGATTTCTATATCAGCGGGCTCGATGCACTCGAGCATGAAAGTCCAAGTCAATCAGAGATCCGCTGGACAGAAGTTATTTGTGAATTTTGTCTACATTGCGACTTCCTTTGAGAGACTAAAGGTATTTAGTCCAGTTAGTAACCTTACGGCTTATCACTCGTATAACATGGCGCATCAGAACAAGATCGGAGGCACGATCGGATTCCAGTTGAGCGGCTCCTTGGCAGCTTTCTCTTTAGCCAGCTCGATTGCCGATATCGATCGCTATCGCCGGCTGCAACACCCCAGAAACAATGCGGCCTTATCAGTAATGTAGCCAGTCCCAGTCCCAGTCCCAGTCTCAGGCTCAGTCCTTGTCCTGCTCTGTGGCCGGGGCAAAAAGGTATTTTGCTCGGCTTGACAACACCCTCTGCGAAAATCTCGCTGGCAATGTTCGAGTCAAAACGCGTATCGGGATTATCAATAATGTGCAATGCTACAGCTCATAAAAATCTCTGTGCGCAGAGCCACAAAGAATTACAAAATTGTACGCAGACAGCCGATGTTGTCGTACCCCGTACCCGTTCCCCGCCGCCCATTGCTCTACCCAGTGCCAATCGCAGCTCCTTTTTGCCTTGATCAGGTGCCGCCAAGCGCAACACGAACACTTAGCCAGAGCCAGAGCCGGAGCAGGAGACGGAGCCAAAATCGAAGCCGAAAGATGCTGGCATAGCCAGGTCTACCTGGCTACCAGGGCAAGGTGAGGCGCTGGGCTGGGCGATCGCGATGCGTGCGGCGCGATAAGAAGCCGATGCAAACCATTAATTAGGAGCTGCAGATACCTGCAGATTTTGTCCAATGTTCGCAACGTTGAAAATTAAGGCTTTAATCGTGCATGAAAATACGTGAAACTTGTGCGTCGATCTCACTCTCCCTCACTCTCTCACTCTCTCTCTCTCTCTCTCTCTCTGCCTCTCTCTCTGTGTTGGCCTCTCCCTCTCTCGCTGCTCATCCACACGATCGCGATAAGATAAATCGCGTACAAATTTGCCTTTATGCGAGAGCGCCGAGTGCATCCGAAATTATGATAATTATTTATGCAGGGTATCAAATGCGCCTGCTCAACGCGTGTGTCAACAGTCCAGGCTCTGTCATTTATTTCAATGAAAACAATCAACAGCTACCTACCGTCTCTCTCTCTCTCTCTCTCTCTCTCGTCTTTCTTTCTCTTTGTCTCTTATTAATCGACTGCCTATATGTCAATGTCAGTGCATCGTCCATAACCTAACCCATTTCGCAGTCACAGTGAGTGCAGCGCGAATTACCATAGCTAACTGTAAATGGGAGTAGTGATGGGGAGTGCTCGCATCGCAATACTCTGTTAACAATTGTGCAAAAGAAATTGCATAGATCTTTACTTTGGCATCTGTCGTAGATCATCACCTGAGATAGCTTTACATGGATTTTAACTAGATTGAGTTCTCACTAAAGTTAGCTGTAAGCTTGTTTCATAATATATACAAATTGTTAATTAAAAATAATATTAGAATTCAATTTAGTTTAGCTTAATTTGAATTCAAATTTTTATTTTAATAAGCTCAAAGTCTTTGATCTCCAAAAGTTAATCTTATTCATAGCTTAGCCATGCCATTGCTTGCGTCACTTTGCCATAAAAATGTTGCTCACTTGAATATTTTTAGCATTCCCATGAATTCATTTGTTTTTGTTTTCTTTGATTTTCGCACCGATCACATTTAAATATTTGCCCTAGGGTATTCGCTTAGTTTCGTCTACCTGGGCAACTGCAAGTGCAAATGCTTTTCTGCACACTCCTGCCGCCTTTGCCGGCCCCTCCCCCAATCGAGCAGATATCACTCTGCATCTGCATTGAAGCGCGAAAATTGCAAACCAATGTTGTTTTGACAATGTGCAATAATTTGTAGCCAATTTTATGTGTCTACCGGCGGTTCAGCTTGGTTTGTTTCGGCACGACGTCCCCACCCCCTTCTGCGCCGTTGGGTAACGAGACCCCGGGCCACATGGACCGGCAATTTATGGCCGCTAAATTAGCAAGAAATGGAAATTAAGAAAAATGTTGCTTTTATTGCAAACAGTTGTAGTCGTCTTCCAATAAAAGCATATTTATTTATACGCGCACACAGCGCCCCTCGATGGCTCGAATACAGCTCGAATACAGCTGCGGCATCATGCCCATCCATGGAGCCAATAGCCGGCCACTGAATTGTTATTGTAGCTGTAGCGCAGACGTTTATGACTTTCGATTCGTTGGCGGCTAATGAGGCAAGTGGCTTGGGTGGCTAGGCGAGCAATCGGCGACCCAACGAACCCACCGCGCTTGGCTCTCTTTAAGCAATTGCCTGATATATGGTTAAAGTTCAGGTGGTTGGATTAGAGAGATGTCGGGATATGCTGGGCCAAGCACTTTGATTTGACTTTGAGCCCAAAACTTCAAACTGAGCCAATGTTTTGATGAAGGTACGAAACTGCTCAAATTCCAGGAGCGGTTCACCCAGCAGCAGAGGGACTCCATAGATGTCCGTTTAGCACCGCCATCAGTCTCTCATTTGGCTTGAGTACTCTCCTGTCCTTACATTTGCCCGATATCTATAAATAAAAAGTTCAACTTCTGACACTAAACTGACTTGTTAACCGAAATATTTACGTCGTATGCTGTGAGTAGACCGAATGACAGCCAAACCCGCCAAAGCCGCAGGGCCAATGGCCCACACCCCGAG
Source organism: Drosophila navojoa (assembly GCF_001654015.2). The sequence continues at coordinate 245,325 of NW_022045934.1, forward strand.
AACAGCCCCTAAGACAGAGTTTGAACTTTCCAGCGCAGCACACGATGGAAAAAGAGAAGAAATTCAATTGAAAGTTTTGTCTAGTGGGCGGTTACGGCTACGGCCAGCTCTCATCCATTACGCCGTAACAAATCCCACAAACGAAATTGATAAAAAAAATAAAATAAAAGTAGAAAAGAAACATCTATCTAAGCCCGTAGAAAGTAAAAGCTGAAGAAAAGTTTTTAATATTTGACGTGTTTTTTTTCGCTTTGTTCTTTTTCAACTTTTTGCATTGAAATAGGTTGAAACGCAAAGGGGGAGGGGTGCGAGGTAGTCGAAGACGTAACAAAAATTGAAAAGGGTTTAGCTTGAGCTTGAACTTTTTTTTGCGCCTTTGTGCGATGGTTAACCCATATACGAGTACGTGCTCCCCCTTCCCCATCTCACATGAGCGAAGGCACGAAAAGCAGTTGCAGATACAGATAGAAAGAAAACAAACACACAGATACAGATACAGATTCAGATACAGAGTTAAATGCCAATAGAGCTGCGGCTTTCAGATTCCTTAGGCTCGTTGATTGAAGATCAAAGTCGCCTCGACGTTGGCGGCATTTCGCCTCCTAATGATTGATTGTAAAATTTGCTAATTTAAGCAATGGGAATTTATGCTGGAATCGCAGCTCGTTGGCTGGACTCGTTTTTACAGCAATACAGCCACAATGAGCGTGAGAGTGAGAGCGCGAGAGAGGAGGTGCTGGAGTGGGGGAACGGGTGCCCCATCAATTTTATTGCTCATTTAATTGATCATAAAAATTATTCATTCATTTCCACAAAGATTGCAAAATCAGCTAAATACAACGCGCTGACGGCCAAGAAGAACCGAACAGACGAGACAAGAAAAAAGAAACACAAACAAAAACAAAAGCAAAGCAAATCTAAACGATAATAGTGCGGCGATCGATATCTATAAAATATGCATGAGTTGCGGAGCTGGAGAGCTTGGGAAAAAGTAGGCGGCTAAAAAGTGTTTGGGCCAAATTCCAATGAGGCAGTCGTGGGTTGCCACGATTGCCATGCGAAATGGGAGCAATAAAAGAAAGACAGTTGGCTAAAATGCGAGTTGCAGGGGATCCATAACTTTATGGATGACAAAAATACATAAAAGTACTTATTTAGTAATTGTTGAAGTACATTGTAAGCTATTGATGTTATAGAAAATTGTATATTCTATTGCTTACCTTGTGGAAGTCAATTTTAATGTTTTTTCTTTTTAATCGAATATATCGAATTATGTATAGGCGAGAGTCTTACCATAAGAAACCATTAGACTAAGCATAAACGTTACCTTGAAAAATATTGAAAAATACATAAGAAAACTTATAGGAGAAACTCTGCATATAAGAAAGCTTAAAGTCTAGAGCCTATAAATGTAGCTCCCTATATATGATACAGCTATCCTATAGGAACTATAATTACAGTTGACTTTGGAGTATTACTTTTTCACAATTCTTGCTCTGTACACTAGTTAAAGGAAAGATAAATAAATGTTGAAAGCTTTTTCTTACTTACGAAATGTAAGCATATAGTATACATATATTATATATATCATATCTATTCAAAGTCAGCATGTACATATAAGTAATTTCCTAAGTACTACCCTATGTGTATATGTTGTACCTATATTAATGAGTCTACATACAAAAACCTACAAAGATCACTTGAAAATCTTATATTGGTAAACAAAAACTTGCTTGAGTGATCCTATATATACGAAAAAGTTAGCCTAATGCCCAACGCTCATGCAAATATTATCTTTAGCAGCGTCAGCCAGAGTTTACCTGAAATTTATGGTATATATATATAATATAGACATACTTATTCCATTTAAGCCACATCATTCTCTCAGCAACATCAAACAGATCTTTAATGCCACAAATAAATTGATATATTATTGGCTAAACTTTCCAACCAGGTCTACACGCTTCCCCCTCGCCTTACGCCTGCTCCCATTCTTTCTTCTTCGCCTCTTTGCTCAACATTTTCTGTTTGTGTTTGCAAATTGTTCCGTCCTCCAACTAGCGACTGCTCCAGTAAGCAGAATTTGTGAATGTTGTCGATGAACCCACTCACTCAGATTGAGACTCTGATACGGATGCCGGCCAAGAGCAGGCGACACGGCAGAGCGGTCAGTGGTCCGCTGTATGGCATGGGTATCGAATGTCAATTCGGATGGATTTATGACTTATCAGTCGGCCATATACGACGTATATGTACATATATGTATATGGGATCGCTACGGCCGGCGAAAAGTGCTGCCGTGCGAATTTCTCAGCTATAAAAATGCAAATTAAATGAGGTATAAAAAATACAGTTTTTGTTTTTTTTTTAATTTTTCGATTATCATTTTTGTTTCGGTTATATTTTTTTGTCGCTTTTTGGCTATAAACTAGAAAACATAAAGTTAATAAAAAATACAAATACAAATACAATATTTACATCTTAATCAAGATTTATATAGCTAACAGATACATGTACATATCTAGATGTAATCAGTCGATTTATATATGCACACACACACACACACACAAAGGCAAACACACCTGACATTTTATAGAGTTAATATGGCTGTGAACGATGTGTGTGCGTGTGCGTGTGTGTGTGTGTGTGTTCGGATTCGGGCTAATTCAACTTATGGACTAACATAACTTATGAGGAGAAGAGTTTACAATTTAAATAGTTATTGATAGTATCGACGAACATAACATAATATTAATAGTTGTTGTTGTTGCTGCTGCTGCTGCTGCTGCTGCTGTTGTTGTTGTTGTTGTTGCATATTTATAAATGTATAATTTAAGACTTAATTGAACAAAATATCACAATTATTAAACAAATAAACGTACAATTTAACATGTTTTTGCTCCTCTTAAACTTAAAGTTTTCCCTTTAGATATATACAATTTGAACGGAACGAAACGAAACGGGATGAAACGAAACGAAACGTAACGTAACGTAACGTAACTATGCAGATGTCTAACAGTTAACTAGTTTCTTGCTTTTGGAATGCATTTAGTTGGATGTTTCTATCTTACCAGCTAGCTGAGAGTGGGTGTGAGAGAGAGAGAGAGGGAGAGAAAGAGAGGGGGAGAGAGAAAAGACAAACAGGCGTAACAAACAACAACAAGGTAGATTTTAATCGCCGCCAACTAATCTGTAGCAATGTTCAGTTCTGTCTAGTTCTTTTGCTGTTGCTTTGCAATTCTCTATTCTTCTAAAAGTTGCACGAGTGTGTGTGTGTGTGTGTGTCTCCCTAGTTACTTTGGCAGTTTGATTTCGCCTTGGCCCAAGCAAACGACAGTTGAAGCCAACAACACACGTGCGAATCTACCTGGGGCAACTGCTGAGCAGCCGAATGCAGTTAACAATTAGTTTCTGGCTAAGAAACTAGGGTCAATACTGCAGCTACTATTGGCCAATTTAGTTACGCTTATTTGATAGTTTTACACACGCACACACACATGCCATAAATCAGTGCTGCCAGATCATCGGCAAACTTGCCCTGGCTTCACGCTGACCTTTGAGCAAGTTTCTGCTTGGCCAGAGCTCAGCCTGCCACAGCTGACCTCCCTTGTGGGCCAATTTCAGCGCGTAGCTTTGCATGCTGCGTGATCTTTTGGCTCGTCTAACCTCAGCGGCCGCCGACACTCTCGCCAAAAACAGAAAACTCTGTCTGAGTAGGAGTGTGTTGCAGCTGCCAAAAAAAAAGTCTGCCCCAGCCACAGCCAGAACATGTCTACGTAGCTGCCTCCCTCTCTCTCTCTCGCTCTCGCTTCGTCTGTTGCCGGTCTAGTTCTACGTCTGCTGTGGCTGTGTCCGTCCGTGTCTATGCAGTGGCCCTGACGGTGTCGCTCGCCTCACTTTTTGTTACAATTTCTTTTCATTCTGCTCGAGCTGTGCCTTTTATTTAGTTTTTGTTTTTTCTTTTTTTTTTTTGTCAGTTTTTGCCCAGACATGAGCTCAGTGATGTTTCGCGTTGCCTATTTTCTATGCCCCACACACACTCACACACACACAGGCACACACACAATCAGACACACGGCTTGTTACTGTAAAATGCAGCAGTTAAGACGAACTAACGAGTGAACGTTGCAACAACATACGAACGAGAGAGAGAGAAGGAATGAAAGAAGTTAAGAGAAAATAACAAAATACAGGAGAGAGAGAGAGAGCAAAATTGTTTTGGGCCTTGGCTGCGTCTGCATTGCATCGACTGGTTGCCGTTGCAGTGTTGCTGTGTTGCTGTGTTGCATGCAACATCAATTTTCTGAATCTTGCTGCGAGCCAGGAAACTGAAAATAGCTGGCCGTAAGAAAACAGAACAGGGCCAACAACAATTGGCTCCGTTCTACACCCGCCCCGAGCCGCTGTTGCCAACTATTTGGTATTTCACTGTTTACAGTTGTTGTTGTTGCTTCATTCTTGCTGCTGTTGCCCCCAGCTGCAATTGTAGTTGCTGCTGCTATTTGAACATGTAACTAGGCTTTTTATCGCTAAACGCTTTTCATTTGCATATTTGGCTCCGACTCGTATTTTATTTGCAGGGAAGCTTTGCTAAAAAGCTTTGCCAATTGCGGCTCGCTCTCTGAGCCTGGCATCGAAACGGGTTTCAAGCCAAAAGCCGAAACGCAAATTGCCCGCAATATAAAAGAAAAAAAACTAGATTTAATTTAGTTTCAACTCCTTAATTCTCTGCCTGTGCGTCTCTGTCTCTTTCACTCCCTCCCTCTCTCACTCTCTCTCTCTCTTTCTCTTTCTTTGTTTGCCTTTCATCCTTGGCAAGCTTTCTCTCTCTTTCACTCGCCTGAACTTTCTTTGCAACTTTTGCTTTTTGAACCAGTTAGGAACTGAACCAGCGCTGAACTGAGTCAAATGTGAACTTTCAAAGTGACTGCTTCCTGCTGTCTCTCTCACTCTCTAACTCACTTTGTCTCTTTCTTTTTGGACTTGCGCTTAAACTCTATTAAGCCTTAGCAAAAATTCTAATTAGACAACGAAATTGCATCTCTTTCTCTCTTTTCACCTATCTCACTCACTCACATGTGCAAATTGCGCGACGCTGGCGTCGGCTGCGACGTCCCCTGCGGCGGCAGCGGCAGACTCTGCTGCTGTATGCCGCCCGCCAGGGGAATCATCTGTGACTGGGCGCCCGGAACAACACCTCCGCCGCCTCCTCCTCCTCCTCCTCCTCCACCGCCGCCGCCCATGAGCAGCGCTGCCTGCTGCTGCTGCTGCTGCTGCTGCTGCTGCTGTTGGTTGTTGTTGATGTTCGCATTGGAGCGATGCTGCTGCTGTGTGGAGGGCTGTCGCCGGAAGCTGCCCGGCTGCAGGGGCAGCGGCGGCGGGGGCAGCATGAACTGCTGCTGATGATGATGCGGATGCGGCACAGAGTGCGCTGCATGCAACGGCAGCTGCTGCTGCTGGTGCTGCTGCTGGAGATGCTGCTGCTGCTGCTGCTGCAGATGGTGATGATGATGGTAGGCGGGATGGTTGATGGGCGCATGGCAGGGCTGGCCCGAGCGCTGGGCGTGGTGCGAGGTGCTAACATCGGGCAGAGCGAAGCGCAGCTTCTGCCAGAAGAGCTTGTCGCCCCACTGCAAATAGGTGTTGGTCTTCAGGTAGAGCCGCAGATCCGGGTCCAGCTCCTTCTGCGGCACCTCGCCCAGCACAATGACGATGAGGCGTCGCCGGCGATCGCGCAGCACCGACTGATGCGCCGACTTGAACTCGAAGCGGCACCACTCCGACTTGATGAAGTTCTCGGAGACGACCATGATGGTGCGCCGACTGCTGTCGATGGCCTGAACAATGGTCTCGGGCAGGTAGCCGCCCACGGGAAAGTCGCGCTGATGCAGGCACAGCTTGTAGCGGTGCTCGCCCAGCTCCAGCATGGGCGCCAGCTCCTCGTTCACGAACAGCTCATCCTTGGACGAGTACGAGATGAATGCATCGAAGAGCTTCTCCCGCTCGTTCTTGTCCACATCCTTCTGGCCGTTGTAGAAGAGCCGCACGCCGAACCGCGAGTGGCACCAGACGCGCATCTCCTGCCGGAAGATGAACACCAGCAGCGTGCAGATCATGATGAAGATGAAGGCGGTCAGTATGGCCACCAGAATGGGTATGTAGTCCTGCTTGGGCGGCTGCGTGAGTATCATCTTGGTGGAGGTCATATTGCCGCCAGCCGCCTCGCCAGCGCCAGCGCCCGCACCGGCTCGCTCCGCAGCATTGAAGCTGTTGTCCAGGCCCAGCTGCAGCGTCTGGCTGCACTGCACCACGGGCAGCGTCTCGCCGGCCGCCGCGAAGATCGCCATCTGCACGGCCTGCTGCTGCGTGCTGTTGCCGGGCATTTCGCAGCGCAGCTGCTGGCGATCGAGCACGTACTCGTGCCGGTTCGCGTAGTCGCGCAGCTTGTCGATGAGCTCGCACTGGCAGCTCCAGGGATTGCCAGAGAGGCGCAGCTCATTCAGGTAGCTGGGCAGGAAGTTCCACACGGCGAAGGTGCCAATGGCATTGTGATCGAGCCGCAGGATCTTCAAGTGGTACAGATGGGTAAAGGTGAGCGTGTCTATGGTCGCAATGGCATTGTGCTGCAGGTAGAGCTCTTGGAGATTGTCCAGGCCCTGGAACTCGTTGCCGTTGAGCGCGCTCAGCTGGTTGTTCTGGAGCTGCAGCACCTCCAGCTCGAGCAGGCCGTAGAAGGTGCGATTGTGCAGCGTCTCGATGCGCGAGTGATTCAGGTGCAGCACCTTCAAGCGCTTGCGTCCGATGAACGCGTGGCTCTGCAGCTCCGCAAAGTGATTGCCATCCAAATAGAGCTGCGTGGCGTCCATGGGTATGTGCGAGGGCAGCGAGCGATCGTAGCTGGCGCGACTGCAGTCGACCACATTGGAGGTCCAGGACTGATCGTGATAGCAGGAGCAGCGATCGGGGCACTCCATTTTGCAGTCGCAGGCCTGAAAGTCGCAGCAGTGGCAGAGGGCAAAGCAGTGCGACTCGTATTTGCATAAGAAGTCGTTGGACTTGGCCTCGATCAGCGAGAGATGCGTGGCGCCGCGTGCATAAGACAATTTGCAATAGATCTGATCGAGATCCATGAGCTGCGGCTGCGTGCGTGACTCCCGATTGATCTTCTGCAGCCAGTCGAGATTGCAATCGCACTGGTAGGCATTGTGGCCAATGTAGAACTCGGGAATCTCGCGATCCTCGGCTATGGGGGACAGTCGGAGGGCGTTCGGCTCCAGCGTGGTCAGCTTGTTCCGCACGAGATCGACGCGCGTGAGATTGGGCTTCTTGAAGAACGTATATGGCTGTATCTTGCTGATCAGATTGTCGTTCAGATAGAGCACCTCCACGCTGTTCGGTATCGAGCTGGCCGTGATCTCGCTCAGCAAATTGTAGCTGGCATCGAAGGTGCTCAGGCTCAGCTCGTTCTCGATCTCGAAGTAGTTGCCCAGCTGCGTGATCCGATTGGCACGCACATCCAGCCACTGCAGGCCGATGGGTATGTGCGAATAATCGAATTTCTCCAATCGATTACCCGATATATTCAGCCACACCAGATTGGGCAGCTCGGTGAACAGGCCGGCGATGCTCTTCAGCTGATTCCCGTCCAGCCGTATGGCCTGCAATTGGGTATTCCGCTGCAGCGCGCCCGCCTCGATCGACTTCAGCTTGTTGCCCGACAGATTCAATATTTGCAGTGAGCTCATGCGGTCGAAGACGCCGCGGCGTATATGCGTCAGCGAGTTCTCCGTCATGCGCAGCCCATAGAGATTCTCCAGTTGAGTGATGCTCGTGTTCTCTATTTGCGTAATCATGTTCTCGCCCACATCGAGCGTCTTCAGCAGTGGCACATGGGCCAGCGCCTCCGGCACCGCCTGCAGCTTGTTGTCGTTCAGATGCAAGTCCTGCAGCTGACTGCAGTTGATCAGGGCGCGCGTGTCCAGGCGCGTCAAGCGATTGTAGTCCAGGGAGAGCACCTGCAGATTGTTCAGGCCCTGCAGCGTGCGCTGCTCGATCACAGAGATGCGATTGTTGGAGAGGATCAGCGTATGCAGATTGCCCAGATCGGCAAAGATGCCAGCGGGCAGCTGATCTATGTAGTTGCCCTCCAGCTTCAGCACTTGCAGACTGGCCAGCGGCCGGAAGATGTGCGCCTCCAGGCGACTGATCTTGTTGGCCGACAGATCCAGCAGCACCAGCTGCTTCAATCCCACAAACGTGGCCGCGTTGATCCACTGCGAGTTGAGCTCATTGTTGGCCAGGTCGAGCACCAGCAGCTCGGCCAGCTCGCCAAAGATGCCCGGTGCCAGCACATTGATCGAGTTGTTCTTCAAATATATCTCCTGCAGCTGCTTGGTCTCGGCAAACAGCTCCGGGGGCAGCGAGGTCAAGCGGTTCGCCGACAGATCGACGACGCGCAGCGATATCAGGCCCTCGAATGCTCGATCTGCCAGAAAGCTCATGCTGTTCCGCGCCATGTTCAAGTGGGTCAGCCGGACCAGCGCCGACAGCATGGCCGACGGCAGGCTGACCATCTTGTTGGCACTCAGATCCAATGACTGCAGCGTCGAGCCGCAGACGCGCGACTTCCTCGAGCTGAGCGAGGCGCTGAAGTAGAAGTTGCTGATGTCCTGGATCTTGTTGTAGGAGGCATTCAGGTGCTGCAGCGACTTGAGCGGGCAGACCATGCCGTCCGGTATCAGCCAAATGTTGTTCAGACTCAGATCGAGTCGCTCCAGCTGGCGGAACTCCACAAAGCTGTTGGAGGCCATCTCCAGCGACATGGTCGACCAGTCGCCGTTGTGCGTGCGAATGGTCAGATTCCTCAGCTCCTGCAGTCCACGAAAGGAGCCCTCCGTCAGATTGCCCAGCTTGCAGTACTCGATGGTCAGATCCCTGAGCTCCACCAGCGAGCGAAAGCTGTCCGGGCTGAGGCTGCTCTGGAAGAATAACGCATCGTTGCACTCCAGACGCAGCCGGACCGTATTATGCGGCTGGATCACACTGAAATTTGTGTTCTCCAGCTCCGAGTTGATGGTGCGCAGATGGCACACGAGTGTGATGTCGTGCTCCCCGCCGCCCGACCAGCGGCATTCGTCTGGAGCCTGATACAATACCGTTTTGCTCAGCGCCGCCCCAAAGATGGGCATGACACAGCTGGCGATGAGGACGTAGAGCATGTGGCTAGCCAGCATTTTGTGTTTGGCTTATTTCTGGCTACAACTAGCTGGAAACCCCACTAGCGAACCTGGCTAGCTAGCTAGCTGTTTAATGTGCTGCTGCTGCTGCTGCTTCTTCTTCTCCTTCTTCTTTTGGGTATTCGGATTTTGATTGTCAGGGGGGGCTGCAGTCGCTCCGTCGTTATATGCAGCCCATTTTGTGAATATTTTGTAGATCTTTTATCGATGCTTGCACAACAATCCACAGCGTGTTGGATGTAATAACAATAAAACACAGCACACAACACATAAAAACTGCTCTTAATTTGCTTTATATATTTTTATCCATATAAATTTTGTTGTTTTCAATTCAATTTTCTCGTTTCTCTGCTCTCTTTCGCGCTGACCGTAATCCAAGTGGGGGGTGTGCGATTGCGATACTTTTTTGTTTTCTTTTGCTTTAATTTGAAATTTTTTTTTTTTAGCTATGATAAATTTGTTTTCGTATAACTTTCAAGCACTCTTCGACTCAGCTTCATTACGCGACAGCGTCTCGTTTCGATTCGTTTAACCGACAACGCGTGCGTTCTCTTCAAAGTCTGCTCAAAAACTGATCGTACACAGCGAACGGCAGAGAGCAGCAAGTGCCGCTGAGAAACCGAGCGGGCGAGCGAGCCGAGTCGAACATTGAGTGAGTCTTCGTGCCGCTCGAATTATGCCTTTGGGCGAGCACTCAATGAACACGCACACGCTCACAAAGACTGTGACCGTGCGAGAGCAAGAGTGAACGAGCGAGCGGGCGAGCAATATATACATATGCATATAGAGTGAGAGAGCGCGCAGGGTGAGCAAAACAAACAAAGCAAAACTATGCAATGCAAAGGCAAACGCAAAACGCAACGCATTGCACAGTGGGCTCAATATTGACAATGCAATCTTTTGCATGTTTGTGTATATGTGTAGCTCGTAAAATGAAGGCAAGCAAATATTGTGTGTGTGCACGAGAGTAGGAAGTTAAGATTAGGCAGGCAGAGGAAGTGAGATCGAGAGATAAGCAGGTGATCTTACAAGTTCTGGATTAGTGAATGAAGAACAATGCGCAGATATGTGATATGGGCTACTATACTTTACTCGGATTAATATATCTGGTATAAATATATAAAAAGAAGATTCGTTAAGGTAATATCACGTAAGGTAAGCAGCTGCTGGCTGATATATTATATAAACATGTTTATATATTTTTTAAATTAATTTTTATTTATTTATTTAATATCCCACTAACATTCGATGGCACCCACATCTCAGCCCCACTGTGCACAGTGTCTCCCCTGTCTGTTTCGTTGAGCGTCAACGCCAAACGAACAATTTCCAATGAGACATTGACACTCGTCACACCGGTTAGACGAGTTTCTTTTTGTCCAGCTGAGCCGAGAGTCAAATTGAGTGAGTTTCATATTCAGCGCCGCACTGTGTGAGCGCAAATCCGAACAAAGAGAGCCATTGAGCGAGAGCGACGCTGAATTACTGCGAGCCAACCGCCTTGAGTGCAAGCGTGAGAGACTTTAACGTTGATCTGCAACAGCAGCAACGGCAACGGCAACGGCAACGGCAACGGCGACGACGACGGCAACGGCGGCTTAAGCGACGAGAGCAAAAATAATAATAAAAAATTATTGAAATCAATTGTTAATTCAGCCAATGTCAGTTTGATATACGCGCCATATGTACGTACATACACGCACGCACACACACGCATACACACACAAGTGTGTGTATAAAAAATTGACTGATTTTTCTTGATTTATGAGAGCAGTTGGCTGGGCCTGGGCCACAAACTGATCGCGCTGATCGCTGATCGCGCAACCTGACCGGCTGCTCAATCAGCGCTCAAGCTGCTGTTGCTTTCCGCCTTGGCTAACTGGGCGATCTCTTCAGCTTGTTGTTGTTGGAGTTTGTGCTTTGCTTACTCATTATGCTCGTTGGGCTTGAAGCGTTGTAGGCAGATCTCGTTGCATGATCATCGGACCCATATGTCTTAAGCTACACTTTCAAACTTTCCCAAAACTGAAACAAACCAAAATCGTTTCCCGCTAAGTTAAGTTTATTTTTGCTCACTGCTCACTGTGTACCTGTGCGCTGACGCCGTTGCTCCGACAGGTGCTGATTAACCAAACACATCCCCAGATCAGAGTCCGAGTCGCATCGCAGCCTCTGTGCAAGCGATGCGTATCTGTCAGCCAGCCAGTTAGCAGGCCACGGCCATTACCAGGGCCCGTTCTCAGGAAAGAAAACCCACACCGAAAATGCAGGTAGCCTACAAATTGTCGAAAGTTGACCGTGCAAACATCTCTTGGCGTGTTTCTCAGGTACATCTCATTGCGTACACCTACTTATTGTATGTATGTGTAGATGTGCAAGTGTGTGTATTTATCTTTCTTTGGCTAGGATTCTGTTACAAAGGAGTCCTCAATTGTTTGTTCCTGCTTTGTGCCTTTTATCGATCGTACGATCGATCAACTCGGGTGTAAGCCAGGAAGTAATGCAACAAAAAACTGGGCTTAGGCCTTGCCATTGCACAATATGTGTGTGTGTATGTCGGTTCTCTGTTTGGATTCTACGGGCACAAGGTAACTATATACGGGGCATTGATTCGATTTGATTAGATTAGTTGAGTTCAGTAACATTTGCCTCGATGACGGATCACAATTCCCACTCCCGCCCTCTCACTCGCACTCTGTCTCTCTCTCCATGCCTCACTCTCTAGTTTATTTTCTGCTTTAAAATTTGCGCAAATTATTATACCCTGAACCCATTGAAAATGGGAAATCAGGGTATAATGGTTTTGT
>NW_022045934.1:262830-290355 GCF_001654015.2 Drosophila navojoa
TTTAAAATTAAATAGAAAAATGTATTAGTCACCAAGATATCATTAAATTATGCTCTGTTTCTTGGTTGACAAGCCTTATCAAATTTTATTTGGGTTCTTATGGCTTTATATCAAATATATGTATGTGTATATATGTGTTATATATGTATGTGTGTATGTACATACTACCATTATTGCCTCAGACATGTAAATATGTATGTTATATATACATATGTATGTACATGTCTAAGGAAATGATGGCAGTATTTACATACATATGTATATAGAAATATTCTGATGCATTTCTCTGTACATTTACTTCAATGAGTATGAAAATACATATATATAAATATTGCTGCTTTATTCAATGACTAACTAAAGCCCTAACCGAGCCCTGAACACCTCGCTAAATAAGTTCTATAACTCAACCTCGCCTTTCTCGCAGTGTATATGAAAACAATTGCCGCTAATGTTAATTTAGCTATTCACATGCAAGAGTTTGGTTAGACTGATAGCTGAAGAGCATATCTGTTAATAAAATGCTTAATTGCTCGTGCGCACACACACACACATACTCGATGAGAAAACGATGATGCCCCACCGGCAAAAAAGGGCTGCCTTGTGGCATGCCACAGACGCCGCCGCCGCCGCAGCCGCTGCCGCAGTCGCAGTTGCAGTCGCAGCTTTAGCCATAGCAGCTGGGAGCCAGGCTTTCGTGACATGACAATTTCGATGATGACGATGATGAGCCGCTGCTGCTGCTGCTGCTGCATCTTGTGGCTGATCAAGATCAAGGCAGCTTGCAGCGGCGACTCCATGATGATGTTGTCGTTGACATTGACGACGACGACGCACATTGACGATATGATAGACGCACTCATCACATCAGATCACATCACATCATCTGGCGGGACGTGCGCGTTGATTGTCACAGCAACTGGAACTGGGATCGGCAACAGCAACTGTTGCTGCTGCTGCCACTGATGTTGCTACTGGCATGCGGGTTCCACTCAACGTTCAACGAAAATTGCAATTTGCCGTCATTTTGTAATGAGGGAGCGCCGACGACGACGTTGACGTTGACGCAGCTCGAAATTATGGCAAATTGTTTATGGGGTGTTTAAATGGCCAGCAAAGTTGTTGTTGTTGTTGTTGCTGTTGTTGCTGGCAGTTGGCTACGCCAAGGCGAAGCTATAATTTTATTTGTAAATAAATTCACGAAAAACCAACAAAAAGAGATAAAAAGGGAGAGAGAGCGAGAGAGAGAGAGCGAGACAGATGGAGCTAGAAGTGGACCCGCCTAACGCGCGCTCGGGCCATTAATCATTTGCACCCTGGCAGCGGACAGCAGCAACGCCTGCAGCCAAAGGTGCCACTGCCTCTCTCCCTCTCACTCAATCAGTCGCCGCCCTCTATATCTCTCTGTCTCTCTTCTATTCTAGTCTCCCAGTGCGTGTGTATTTAACTAACTCATTATAAATAAGCTGGAATCCCTAACATGCAATTAAATAACGTGGGTCTAATCCTAATGAGACGACAGGCACTATGTCATGTAGTTGTTGTTGCTGTTACGTTGTTACGTTGCTACGTTGTTCATTCGGTTGTGTTTGTTTGCTATTCGACGTTCGCTGCTGCAGTCTTTGGCTACCCAACTTGGCCATGCAACATTTGCGTTTGCGCATTTGCCCATTTCCTCCAGGCAGCGGGAGCCAAGCAGAGCGCGCTACGCATGAGTGAAAGCTGCGATTTAGAGAATGCCAGAGCACAACAAAAGGGAATAGAGAAAGAGAGGGAGAGAAAGGAAGTAAGGCAAACAAACACGTGTTCCGAGCCAATTGCAAATGGGCATGACACCAGCCCAGGCACCACGTTTCGCAGCGAAACCCAAATATTAATCATACTCGCGGGACAGAGAACATTATGGCTTCACATAGAACACACACACACACACACACACACATATGTATATGTGTTTCTGTGTGTGACATTAGTCTTTTCAATATCTGGCGTTGGCGTCTCTGGTGGGCATTCTAGGAAAGTCAGCGTTGAATTCAGCAGCGTCTGAGCTGAGTTCAACGACAGCGATTCTTGTTTTTGTGTCGAAATACGCCGTATATCAGCTCCATTATCAGCGGGCGCAGAGGAAGTGATCGAATTTCTCACAACTCCGAGACTTGATGTAGAAAGTGAATAACTGAATGAATCGTATGCGGCGCTTGCTATGGCAAATCTCCTCTTAATTGATACATCAGAATCATATAATTGGATTATGATTACAGGCAGACAAGTGTATATACATATATGTGTGTATGTGTGTATGTATGTATGTATTTATGTATGTATATGTTCAGAGCTCTTCAGTTTTCATGTTAAACTTACTCAACTTTGAGCAAATTTTTAAGAAGAACAAAATTCTGAAGCTATTGACGCCACTCAAGCAGAGTGGACAATCAATGTATGTATGTATGTATGTATTTATATGCATGTGTATATATTTATATGCATGTGCTCATATCTGTTCAGATTTCCTGCTAAACTCACTCAATCTGAGCAAATGTTGAGAAGAAAAACTGCTAAAGCTGTAGAGACATTCCAAGAGCAAAAGCATTCCAAGAGTAATAAGCAGCAAATGTATGTACATATGTATGTATTTACATACATACATACATACATACATACATACATACATACATACATACATACATACGTACATAAATACATTCATATGTATGTACATGTTTATTTCTGAAAAATGTTTTCTTAGACTTGGCAGGAATTCAGCTTGCATATTAAATGTGAATATTCGTGTACTTCCCCTAATTTATTTGTGTTCAAAATTAATTTCTTCAATGAAATCAATTAAGCTCGCCATTCACAATATTTATACTTTAAGGCCACACAAAGCTCATACATATAATGTATATAATGTAAATATTGCCCGATAAAATGATTTTCATAAACAAAAATAAATATTTAAGAGTTTATTATGCTTTGTCTTCTCTTCTGATAAATCCTATCTCTGCTCATACTCAAACTGTTCCATTTCATAATATTCCATTATATTCCATTCTCTGTTCCATTTCATAATATTCATAATATTCCATTATATTCCATTCTCTGTTCTTCTGCTCGCCCAGTGCAAATTGTTTGTTGATTTTAACACTGAGCACTAAAAATAAAAGAGTTCTTGGTAGTCGCGTAGTCTTAGCCTAGATTGCATTCTGTTCTCACCTGTAATTAGGAGCTGGTCAACCTCTAGACAATGCAGACGATGATGCTGCTCAGTAGCCTCAAGTTTTGATCTTTAGCTAACAGCTTATCCCTCGATTTCCGAAGGCTTCAGCCCACGCACCTTGAAACTAATGAACCGCGGCTTGTCTGAGGCGCTCTTTCGAATTCCTACGAAAATCTTTTATGATCTTGGAAAGAGAGAGGAACAGAGTGAGAGAGAGGAAGCTGTATGTGTAAACCCTTGCTCAAGCAGCACACACACTCTAATTGCCGTTGCAACCATTCCAAGTAGAGGCGAAGGGCTATAAAACTTATAACCGCAGGATTTTCACTGTCAGCGCAGCCATTAATCCACTCGGACAGCAGCGGGCGGGTTTCTCTCTCGTCTTGCGTCTCTTTCCCTGCCCCGGCTCGATGGCTCGATGGCTCTCTAACAACCTGGTAACGCCCTTGTAAAGAACAACTACACAAGTCCAATCGCAGCTCTGTGAAGATTTCGAGTTGGTGTTGGAGTTGGGGCTCTACAGGTTGGGGGACCAGTCACCGTCCGTCCATTGACACTGGTGGACAAGAGTTGGCTCTAATAATTTCGTTCATTATGAATTAATTTAATTTGAGCAACGGCCGCGGGTTTGTTTAATATGCGAGCAGACGGCAATGGGGCATTGAGTGAAAAGGTTGCCCTCGAGGGCACAACGGGTGGGCGCCACGGATTGTGTCAAAGATATGCGACGCATGTGGCGCAAAGTTCCGCCAAATGCACAGTTGGTAGTCGTTCCCGGTTCGGGGCTTTTGGAATTTTTATACCTCCAAACACACATACCTACACACACATGCATATACATAGCCCATTTACTACAGGTTTCTTAGAGTGAGAAGCCTAAATGCTTCTTGATTTGCCTCGGAAAAGGTCAAACGCAACGCAAAATTGGCTCAGAAAGTTTCGTCAGATCAACAACGGCTAAAAGCTTATCGATAACTCGAGTCTCTGTTGCAAGTATTTTTAGAGTCTCAGGCCAGACCGAGCCAGACCGGGCCAGGCAGGCAACGTTGCGTGTTTGGTCGGCTTTGACCTAAAATAAAGTTGGCATTTTGAGTGTTTTATTGCATGGACACAAGTTTCAAGCAATCAAAAAAGCGACTGATCAAATGCAAGATCATCCCAATGGACAGACATGCCATACACACACACACATACACCAGCTCCAACTCGCAGTCAGTGTGTGAGAGAGGGACAGCGACAGAGCTCTGGCCGGAGAGAAATATGTTTATAAACATGCACATTTGGCACGCGATCATCAATTTTCGATGCCTTACAACTGCGTACTGTAAGTTACTTTTACCATTTTGGCCCTCAACAGCTCTCAGCTCTCAGCTCACAGCTCTCAGTGTTATCACTGTGTTGCACAGTGACGCTGCCACAACATCCACTTCTGGCCACGAATGAATAATGAGAGGAGGTGTGCACACTCATATATTATGCTCGCGGGGCAAAGCACACGAAATCCAAATGAACGCATTTAAATACACTTTACTCTTTCTTTTCATTAAACATATGTATATGAATATTTATGTTGTGTATGTGTGTGTACATGTAACAATAAAAGTTTCATTATTCACTAAGCCAAGCTTCATTTAATGAAAATCATAAACATAACTTAAGAAATATTGCAAAAAGGTTTAAAATATATAAAAATAATATCTATGTACATCTGTTTATAAATGTATTATATTCCTTATGCCAGAGTATCAACAGTTATATCATTTACAACTTAAGCATTGCTGGCTTGCCAATACTTTTCAGCCTGACTGTAAATATTGTCTTCATTTCTATTTACATTTTGCTTAAGAACTCTGTAGCTTAGCCATGATATTCCCTTATAATGTAACAGTTTTTAGTATCATATTGCTTAATCCCTATCCTGTTGTGGTCTTTGCTATGGTTAGTTAAGCAATCTTTCATGGTAGGGATTTAGGTAAAAACAATTCGTTCTGCTGTATTCGAGCTAAATTTATGAGGAAACCTTGAAAATGTTTGCAGATAATTTCGGTACATTTGAGAGTACCTACTGTGACAATTTGCAGGGTGTGAAAATACAAAAATACAAAAATAAAGACATACATATATGTATGTATGTATATACATTTTCATTGAAAGAGCTAGCAAAAGGTTTCAATAGAAATTAGCTAGTTGAACTACATCTACAATCTACATACAATCTACATATGTATGTACATACATATGTATAGTGTACATACAAACTTACATACATACATACATGGTACATACATACATATGTACATACTTATAATCTGTATATTCTTGCAATCGATAACTCTTATATCACTTTAGACTTATCTACATACATACATACATACATGCATAGTATATTTAGCAAATTCATCATTCCTACTTATCCCTCTGGCTACTTCCTTTTGCTGTCCGTCGATCGTCTGTATAGCAACATTGTTGCTGCTTAGGCTCTACGGTTCTGAGGTTGCTGTTGCTGTTGCTGTTGGCCAGTGTTGATAGTTTACCTTAATTGTTACACAATGATCGCGCTGAATCTGCGCCTCGTTGGCTCCCAATTATAAAAGCCGATTAGATAACCAGCGAGCCCAAAAACCAAGCAGCCCCGGACCAAACAGCAAGTGGCCCATCATCATGTTTTATTATGCCCAGGCAGCCGCATTGGCCGACTGTCTGCGGCTGGCCTCCTGCCTCCTGCCTTCTGCCACTGGCCTCTGTTCGGGTGTGTGTGTGTGTGTGTCGGTGCTGTTTTTGGATTATAATACCGAAGAACAACAAACATGGGGGAAAAAAAGTTTCGACTCATTCGCTGCCATTTAGAGCAACAATAGGAGACCGGCAAATGTAAACACCGATCGATACGAAAATGAGCAATAACCAAAAACTGTACCCAGTGTATCCAGTGTATCCGATACCCGGTGCCAAGTACCCAGTACCCAGTGCTTGCTGAGGATCGATCGACCTTCTCTCCAACAGCAGCAGCAGCAGCAGCAGCACCGCCACCACCACTACCACCAACAAGCAACAAGTATACCCAAATATGCGATCATTACTCATGCGCGATTTCACAATAAATCAACGAGACGTGTTCACAATAATTTTATTCAACTTATTTTCTTGTCGGTTGGTCTCGGCCCGGTCTGCTCTCTGGTCTGGTTTGAGCTCTGTTCTTATGTATGTGTGTGTCGATTGTTATACCCTGTAAGCCGCCGAGTTCTGGGATAGCAAATGAGAGGCTTGGCAATTGATTGGCCTTAACAAGTGCAGAAATCTAAATGAAATATGCAATTTACTTAAATTATAGACGCGTATTGAATACTTCAGTATTATATATAGATATGGTATCCAATAACAAGTATAGTCGCTCTTATCAAGCTACTTGCAGCTTGCGCTGGCATATACTATCATTAGCGCCATCTATTGCTCAGTAGAGGCAAGCTGCTTGCATTTCATGCTTATAGCGTTTATATAAAGGGTAGCTTTTAGTCTTTAACTCTCTGCTGTATCGTTCTAACTTGTTATTAACTGTATGAGTGTGTGTGTGTGTGTGTGTGTGCGTGTATTTGCTGGCTGCTCGCTGGCCTGGCCAACAGCTCGAAAGGAGCGCAGGCTTTTATGTTGTTGTCGGCGGCGTCGGCAACAATGAAACCGTTTTTCGTTACGAGCATCGGGAATGTGTTGCTAAATATGCAAAGCGACTTCGAAGTGAGTCCACATTGGCCAATGGTCGACTCACTGCATCGGCAGCTAGTTCAACCTGGTGGCGTTGGCGTCGGCCTCAGTTTTAGTCTCAGCTATAGCTGCAACGTCTGCGTCTGCGTCGGCGTCGTCGTCGGCGTCGACTTCGTGATGTGACGCTTCCCACTCTGTGGTCTCTGTGGGCTGGCGCTGTGGCCGTCTCTGGTCCGTTTCGGCAGTGCGGAGTGCAACTATTTTCATGTCGCGGATCGTGATGAAGTTAGGTGCATGGCCACGCAATGGGGCATCCAAGCAAATGCCTGCCTCCGATCATTTGCAAATTATGCATGTATGTGTGTGTGTGTGTGTTTTTGTGTTGGAAAAAGAAGAAGCTACACGATTTAATTGTTACGCACAATGACAGTCAGCAGAGGCAAGAGCAAGAGACAGCGAGGAGAGAGAGAGGGGGAGAGAGAGGGAGAAGGTGGGCCTAGCTACAAGCAGACAGCGGAACTACCATTGCATTGTATTGTTCCTGAAGTAGCAAAAAGGGTTATGAGGCCCAAAACATTTGCAAACTGTGCGACGGCTGAGCCAAGGCTTTGCTTAACGATTGCCCTACAGCTGCGAACGGGTCCAGCGCCGAGATTGTTGCGTTGGCAACGTTTAGCAGCGGGCCCCCAAGCAGCCATAATGCAAACCGTACAATTGCCTTTTAATGATAGGTTTACCTGGTATATAACTATTTGCTGTGGAGAGCTGTAGTTGGAGTTGGAGTTGTTCACAAATTGATTTGCTAGCCATCATTAAATTGAATTCACTTTCTATACATATAAATTGATTTATGATCTCCATTAGGGCTCAAAGCATCCTTAAGGATTATTGTATTTAAGAAAAATTACACTTGCATCATCATCTATCATTCTTTTTATAATACATTTAATTTGAAACGAAACAAAATGTTTACAATTCATCAAATTTATAAAGAGAAACCTGCTAGAAACAGAAAGTATTATACATACATACATACATACATATATTTCTATATACTCCAGCTCTATTCAATGATCTCTGCTCGCGCTCATAACTCAGCCCGAAATGGAAATATTTCAATAAAAATTTGAATGTATGGCACATAAATCACATATCAAAATATGAACCTCAGCCGAGCGCAATTGCCGTAAATCATTTCGAAAGAATTCGAATGCGAGCTCATATGCATATGGAAAACAGTTTAACAAATTTGTCCAAAATTAAAGCAGCCGGCCTCAAATGGGGTTAATTAAAAAATGCTACTGGAAAAAAAGAGAGAACAAAAAAAGAAATCCAACAGAGTTCGAGGGGGTAAAAAAAAAAAAACACTGAAGAGAACTAAAATAATCTGTCAACGAATCTGTGCTATGCGGCACTTGTGTAAAAGGGCATTGGAGGCTTCGTCGTGTCGCATAGTTTGCATTTCGAACATGTTTTATAAATAACGCTAAGCAGCTCGACGAACCGCCGACAAGTCAATGAAGTGCAGGCGCTCTTTAATAAAAGGCGAAGAAGAAGACGCAGAAGAAGAAGCAGAAGCAGAAGCAACAACAACGGCTAAAAAAGTGCGATCCACTCGGTAATCCTCATGGTAACTAAAGCGCAAAACATGGATTTCGTTTTAAAAATCGTGTCTTGTTCTTGCCACGGTCAGGCCAACAGCAGCAGCAGCAGCAGCAGCAGCAGCTACAACAACAACAACAACAGCGGAGT
This sequence comes from Drosophila navojoa, assembly GCF_001654015.2. Next base: position 271,496 of record NW_022045934.1, read on the forward strand.
TTATTCTGTTTAGAACTTGGCTGTCTCTTGGCTGATGGCTATGGCTAATATGCATGCAATCAGCCAGGAGTGCAGCCTATGGGCTCCACGAAAATATGTTGCGGTTTTTTTTTTCGCCTGCTGCCACGCAAAAACCAATAGATCAGGCAACAGCTCACGCCCCCCTTCCCCCCCTGCGACGGGCACATATTTTGCTTAACGAATGTCACATAGCCAGCAGATGACTGAATGCCTGGAATGAAGAGTAAAAGAGAGCGAGTGTGCGAGAGAGAGAGAGAGAGAGAGAACGAGAGCGAGAGAGTGGCATAGGAGATGCTTCATTGCATTTACATTCACTCAGTCTATGTGTTGGCTCACGTACGTTTAGGACATGTTGTTGCTGTTGTTGTTGTTGCTGTTGTCAAGCCAAACAGCTACTGTCAAAGTCACGTTTTAATGTAACGCTGGCTCTCGATTCGGCTGCCTGAAATATTGAGATTGAGTTACGAGCAGCCAACAACTTTTGTCAACACGCGAAGCTGCATAAATGCCGCTTAAATGGCATAAAATATGCATATGCATTTTGCCCAAGGAACTCGCTGCAGTGCATCGCAGTGCAGAGCCCGTTTGGCTGCAACTTGCTGCAAGTTGCTGCTGCTGCTGCTGCTGCTGGCAGCAGGGCCCGGTGTTACCTGGCCAGTTATCGCGGCGCGTTCAACATATTTCAAAGTTACACGACTGACGACTCGACTTGCCTGACACGCCCTTAGTTAGTTAGTCGACTCGCCAACGTCTGTCTGTCTGTCCAACTGTCAGGCCTTTCAGTCAGTCTCTGTTTCAACTATGTGGCCAGTTTCCTGCCGCTGCTGTTGTTGTGGCTAGTTGGCTGCAGGGCCTACGCTTCGCTGCTTGCCTTAGACAACTTAAAATTCTTTGTAATTTGCGTTTTTCACACCCATTTGATGTAGCACCCAGTTTTAATCTTAATCCCTGCCACCGAAATTGCTAACTACTCATAAATGCCTGTGCCCTCGGTGAAGGGGTCCGCTGCCCGCTGCCCGCTGCAGATCCCTATCCGTTGCGCGAACAAAGGAAGCAACACACACGCCATAAATCGATCGGACACTGGGAAAAACTGTCAAGTTTTTCATGTTCGCCAAGCGGCTTGAAGGTGCTGCTGTGAATGCCTAACTATAAGCTAGCCATAAGGAAATGTTTCACTTAATTGTGGGTAGTGGTAGAGCTGGTCTTTCAAGTAAGTAATTCAATATAAATTTAAGCTGGAGTTGAATAATATTTAATGTTTAGATAAGGCAAGTCAGGTAACTGTACAACAGCTCGTGGCATAAAATACGATGTTTACAATAAAAGTATGCTCATATTTATAGTCGTCTGTATAGTCAAAAAGTTGAGGGTCTTAGAGAAGGTAAGGAGAGGAAACAGAAAGAGTCTTAAGTAGAGAGGGAGAGAAAGGGAGAAATATAGGAGAAGAGAGAAAGAGCTGAGTCTACTTTTCCTTGTTTTCTTCTGTTCCATTCTGCTCCATCACACAAACTCTTCTCTCTTTCTTCTTTCACTTTCCTTCCTTTGGCTATCTCCTTCACTCTAGCTCAATCTTTAGCTCCCTCCCTCAATCTTTAGCTCCCTCTTTCTCTTTGTAATATTTATACTTAAAAATATCCATATCTCTCTGTCTCTCTCTCTCTCTCTCTCTCTCTCTCTCTCGCTCTCTCTCTCTCTCACTCCCTGCCTGCGTCTTGTCACATATGTGCATAACTCTGCTTCCATATTGGCGTCACACCATATCCGTATCCCAAAACATAATGTCCCGGCTCCATTTAGGTGTCAATTATCAAAAATGCCTGTCGCTGATTAGATGTCAGCAACAGTTGGCATGGCATGCCATTATAATTGCCATATGATTTGCTATAAAATATTTATGCACGTTGCTCATGAATCTATCCGGCTGAAAACCTTGGCCAATTTAAGAGGCTCATCAATTGCTTTGTCAAATGCGAACCGCAAGCTAAAAACCACTTTTCAGTTTTCGATCCGCGCCCGGTTATCAAAAGCAATTTTCGACGCTTCACTCGAGGCGGTGGAGGGAGGGGGGAGATGGATCTAGGCGCTTGGCTGAACTGCAGCACTTCATATAGCCCGCAGCTGATAAAACTCAATACTTTTGTGTGTTTATGGCCAATCAGAAATCATGCCCAGGCCCACCTCAATATATACGCAAATATACATGTGTATATGCATACATATGTATGTTATATAGTATATGCATAAGCAGCAGCTTCTGTCGCACTTGGCCATTCCCCGCCCCCCGCCTCTGCAATGGAAACGAGTGTCATTTTTAGCCAATTTCGCTACGTTGCGTTTGCGTGGCATGAAAACTCAATGGAGTGGACACGAGCCCATGGCCAGGCCAGGCCAAGCCAAGCCAAGCCAAGCCAAGCCATGCCATGCCATGCCAGACCAGTCGAGAGGACTGGCCAGGGAGTGTGGAAAAAAAAGTGCGAACGCGTTAACTACATGGCGTCGCCAATCTTAGCTGGAAAACGTACGACAAGACAAGACAAGCCAATTGCAGGCCCTGTTGCTGCCGCTGCTGCCTCTGCCGCTGCTGCTGCTCCTGCTGCTGCAGTTAGAGGAGACTGCAGAGAGTCGGCTGCTGCCCACTTGGCATCGAGAGGCAGGCGAGGAGCGCACAGTAGCGCCTGCGGGCCAATAAGTGTGTGAAATAAACAATGTGCACACGTAGCTCTCGCACCGCCATCCCCATTCGACTGCTTCGTGTTGCTTGTACATTTTTGTGCTCAACCAGACAGAGCAACAGCAACACCAGCAACAACAGCAACAACAACAGCAGCGACCTGTGAAGCGTGTATGAAAAAAAAAGTGAAGAAAAATAAATAAATAAATTGCAACATTGGCAGCATATTTTTACACTTTGGCTTGCACCAAAAACCCACGGCCCTGGCACTGTCCCTGGTTTAGTCTGAAGACGCACTTTTTACCACAAACAAACATATATACATATATATATGTATGTATGTAAGAGATGATTGCACTTGGGCATAGTGCATTTTAAATGCAGTTTGTCACGTTTTCCAATTCATTTCAATTGCCATCAAAGCAAACAATCAATCAAAATTAAATATAAATTGGGCAGCGGAATGATGCGCAGAGCAAATGCTCAAGGCATTGCAGAGTTCTTTATATAGAAAGTATCTGTATCTGAATATGGCGAATATGATATGTAGCTGAGCTTATTCATATTTCTATTTATGTATACATACATGTAAGATATTTGATATATGTATGTATATATATTTATATTGTATATAATGTCACAAAATAAAACTTCATAGAAAGCTCTAAGAAAAATACAATGATATTTTAGATTGATGTATTTCTTATTGTTATATTTTTATTTTTTTTGAAAAAAATTATCTATGCACATTATCATGCAGATATCATAAATCATAAATAAAATAAAAAACAATAAATCAAAACAAAGTAAATAGCATTTATATTCAGAAGAATACAACACAAAATTTCTAGCCAACTATGTTATTATTATTAAATAAATAAAAATATTAAACAAAAATATTTTATTCAATTATTATTCTGATATACATTATGATTGTTAAATAAATATATTTATAATATAAGAAATGTATGTCTATATATTTTATATTTATATTTATAATATATGAATTCTGTGTCTATATATGTATATTTAATATTTATACGTATTTATAATATAAGAAATATATGTCTATATATTTTAAATTTATATTTATAATATAAGAAATCTATGTCTATATACATATTCAACATTTATATGCATTTTTTGTATTTTAATTATTTATATTAGAAACAATTCTATGATATTATATTATATTTTTTATATATTCATTAATATATTATATACATATTAAATATATTTTTTTTCTACATTTAATATCCACAAAAAATCTATTCCCAGAGTATTTACAGTTCGACTAACTAAAATTAAAGCGCTGCTTAGTTGGTATTTTATTTTTGCAGCAACGTTTAAGTGGCGCGGCATGCCTAGGCGACGTGTCCAGCTTCAGTTCCATAACCGAAAGCCCAACTGCAGCTCGATCCCAATCCCGATCCCAGTCCTGGCTGTCAGCGCGTCTGGCGTCAGCAGCGGAGTCTGTGGAGTCCAAGATCTGAAGGTCTGCTTTTTATTAGCTGCTGTTGTTGGCATCCTTTTGGCTTCTCTCCCCCTCTCTCTCTCTCTCTCTCTCTGTGTGTGTGTGTGTCTCATCATCAGGCGCTGCCCTTTTGCTGATTAAAACTGCGAAATCCAATTTATTTCAAAATTTATTGTGTCTCACACGCGCAGCGACGTCCAGGAATTGAAAAATATCAATAAAGGCATATGAATTGTTACCCAATAATAAATCAAGTGCCCCAGCTCCAGCTCCAGCTCCAACAACAACAACAACCGATATGCTTTTTATTGTTTATATAAAAAAAGAGCTGAAAGAGTAGAAGCATAAATAAGGCCCCAACTCTGGCATTTTTCGCACCGGCCAACGAGCGAAATATTTCAATACGAAAATCACCGAAAATCGTTGCAAATGTTGGTTTTATGCTCTCTCTCACTCACTCTCGCTTGCTCGATCTGTGCCTCTCCCTCTCTCTCTTTGCTCAACGATCGCGAACGTCATTTCATTTCAATGAGGACGGCAATTTTCTAAGAACGAAGCGCATACCATGGAATCAGAGGAACAGACCAACAGAGAGAGAGAGAGAGGAAGAGAGTGAGTGAGTGAAAGAGACAGGGAGACAAAGCAAAGGCAGCCAAACAACGCCGGCAATGGGCAAATGGCAGCTTTGGTGTTTCAGAAATATGTGCAAACAATTACGAAGCATTTGCCAGATCGGGATCGTCACTCCGAGACAGTGGAGAGACTGAGACTGAGACTTGGGACTTGGGACAGAAACTGGGATGGAGATCTCGCGCGCTCTTGTCCGTCTCCTTGATGATATTTCGTCAATTAGAATGTACGAAACGAGCTGCGAATGTGCGAAGATACATTTTTGTTTTGCGCTCGGTTCGGCTCGGTTTTGTTTTTGTTTTTTTTTTGGGAGCTACGGGGCCCTGGAAGCATCAGCAGGCAGCTCAAATTAATATCTGTGCGATAACTCAAAGTCCGACTCCATGATGAGGAAGAGAAAGAGGTTGGGCTTCGGTGGCAGAAGACGCGGCACTCTTCCCAGCGCCGTTTTGTATTTCGCTTCGTTTTCATCTGCTGCTGCCGCTGCTGCTGCTGCTGCCACTTCTTCTTCTTCCTCTTCTTTGCAAATTTCGAACTCCACGTTCCAACATCCTGTTTCGTGCCGTTCATCTTGTCTTTTCAATTGTGGGTCTCGCTTTGTTGTTGCTGTTGTTGTTGCCAGCTAGTTAAGCAGTTAAGCAGTTTCGCGTAAACGTTTTTCCAATATGATTTTGTTGTTTCTGTTGTTGCTGCGGCTGTGTGTTTAGGCTGTCTTCAGGGTTGTTATTTTAAAATTAGCACTTTGATTTAAGTTGTCTACACTCTTGGCGGCCTGTCTCTCTCTCTAGTTGGCTGCCTTGCACAGGCAGGCCAGCTGCAACGGCAACGGCAGCAGCAGCAGCTAAGGTGTTGAACAGCTGAGTGAAGGGCCAAGCGGACAGCGGAGGCAGGTGGCAACAGGTATGTTGTTGCCTGATTACTGCGCTTCAGCGAAAGGTTGAAGGTTAGAGCAGATAAACTGTTGCTGTTGCTGTTGTTGTCGGCAAACCTATTATCTACATATCATATGAACGATGAGAGCCAGCTTGAGAAATGTCCAAAATATTGTATTGCAAAATCTGTTGGCATGTTGCGTGGAGCTATTTCCCATTTCCTGGTATCAAGCAACAATTTGAGAGACAATCATATGTATACATAATATATGATTAAATTTATGAACTGTTGTCTAAGCAAACGTCAATCAAATGTGAGTCTGAGCAAAAATATTTTAAGTCTCTATGTGGACAAAGTCAAAGTCTGTTTCTTCCCCAGCGGATATCAAACTCTGATCAAATACTGAGAGAGTTGGGCAGAGAGTAGTGCAGAGAGAGGGGAAGGGAGCTTGAAGGTAAAGGAGAAGGGAGTTTGATGGGAAGGAAGCTTGAGGGGAACTATGTGGACTTACCCTTAACTCTGTATATATCAGCTATATGAATATATATATATACATATATTTTAGTATCATTAGATATCATTAGAGTTATCTATATGAACAGCTCTTATGTTTACAATTAATTTGATTGTTCGTTGAGTTTAAAAACAAAATATTTCTCATACGACCCGTAATGCTCAAGTTTTACTGCCCATATGCAGTTGAATTGAACTAGTTAAAATTAAAGCTAGTTTCTCTACACATCAATAAAATTTGTATGCAGCAATTGCACAGCTCTTTTGTCATTCTTGTGCTGCTTTGGCCTAATGAAACACCTTGAGAGAGCTATGTATAGCCAGGCGAGTCATCAACTTGATTGGATTGGAATTCCGTTGCTAAACTTCCTCACTTGTGGCTCATAAGCAATTCATTAGGCCAAACTCTCAACAGGATTTATCAGCTGCTGCTGTTGCTGCTGCTTCTCCTGCTACTGCTGCTGCTGCTTCTCCTGCTGCTGTTGCTGTGTCTATGTGGATAAGTTAACGATAAGTTGACGTTAACTTTCACGTCTTTAGCTTTTGTGGCCTGTTTAGCAATCAACGTGCTTATCTGTCCGTCTGGTCGTAATCAATCATTAAGAGTTGCTTATCTGATGCGCAGCTGCAAGCTGCAATTCTTCAGCTTCCACTACATTTTTTATTTACTTTAACGGCCTTCGCAGCCTCCCAATGTCAACACGTAAGTGCTTCCGGCCAGCTCTTATCACACTCATTAATAGCGATGGCAATGCTGTTAATTAAAGTAAACTTTTGAATAAATTGTGTGAATGCCATAAACTGCATTCGCTGGGGCTAATCAGACCGCGGGCGCCCAAAGCTGATACATTTTTAATGCGCTCTGCGGCCGGAAGGAAGCGCAACACGTAAACGTGTTAATATGGACAGCACAATCTATTAATTTGTCAACAATAAAATGGGAACGAGACGAGACGAGTCAAGACGAGACGAGAGACATCAGCATCGACAGCGGCGTCAATGAGAGCAATAAGAGCGTTGGAGCCAGCGCCGCTGCTGAAGACTCTGGGCTGCAGATAACGCAGCTAAAAAGCAGCCGGCTTTGGGCCCGGCCTGGTTGACTGGCTGGCCGGTTGACTCGTTCGCTGCTTGTCAGCACAGCAGGTACGAAATTAATATGCGAGCAACAATTAAGATAAGCGCGCAAAGTTGTGAAGCTGCGGCGGCTTGCTGCTGCTGCTGCGGCTGCTGTTGCTGCTGCTGCTGATGGGAAGGGGGCACAGTCGGTGGCCAATGACTAAACTCGGGCCAAACCAAAACATTTTTTCTTTCATCTTGTATGCCCGCTCATGAACAGAATCAAGAGTATATTAAACTGTCTGAAATTTGGTATATATAGGCCTGTTGAATCACGTCGAAGCATCCTTTTCTTTAAGCTTGAGCAGCAAAGATCGATTGCAGTTGCTCTCCCAGTCGTCCTTTTGTGCTTGCTGTTGTCGTCCAGCTCTGAGCGGGTATTAGTCAGTCGATTGCTGCCGCTTGTTGTGCTCCGAGTTGCTTTAATATCATTTTGGGCCGGCATCTTCGGTCCAGCAGACGCAGCGACGGCAACTGCAACGGAGACTGCAGTAGCTCCGACAAAAACTTTATCCATTAACCGTTGTCTTTGCGGTTGTCGTTCTCGTTGTTGTTGTTGTTGTTCGAGTTGCTGCAGTTGCAAGGTGGCCTTGATGACAAACGGCGGCATGTTTTTTAAACGATAATAATATAAATTTCATATAAACATATACATATACACATACTTATATAATAATGTACATTTATTTTATGGGCTTAACAAAAAACAAAAAAATGTTAATTGCGAATTGATTGTAAAAATTTTATACGCAGTTTTTTCTTTCTTAAAGCTGCATTTTTTTGTAAATAAATGCCAATTCGATAAATGCTAAGAAACTGGAATGGTATAAAATAGCCGACAGTGGATTAACAATTTTATTAAATAAAAATACATATATAAGATGAAAATATAGATTAAAAAATAAAGTAATAAAATAAAACAAAAAGCAAATAAATTGTAATGAATAAATTATATTAAAGAGTAGATTATTTTGAGCAGAGTTAAAAGTTATTCTTTGCATTTATATATATTTTTTTATTATATTAAATATTTTTTACATTTGCAAAAATTAAATAAAATGAGGAATAAAAACTGTTTTTTTTCCCCTTAATCTCCCATTGATTGAATAAATTGAGCAGCTGCCCTGCTGGCCCATCCGTCTCGGCATTTTTGCCCGAGTCGTCAATCAAACGAGGGCTCAGTTTATTTCTCTGCGTCTCAAATTCATCAAATTTTGTTTGTCTATGTAATTGGTCACAGTGATTAAATTATCAATTAAGAAGTTATTAGTATATTCTTGTTAATTGGTAAACAAATTATTCAAATTATTATAAATTAAGAAACTCATTTTGATTAGCGAAAAACAAAGCCAAGCACGTCAACTAGAGCTAAAACTTTACCTGGAGCAGAAATGGCAATAAAGAATGAGAAATTCACATAAACTAAAATCAAATGAAATACAATAAAAGTCGGCCTGAGCTCAGCTCAATTATGAGGCCGGCCAATCAATGTCCATTAAATGCATTTCAATAGCTTTAATAGAATTTGTTTTTATCAATTTCATATGTGTATGTGCCAATTTTGTGTATAAATATAGATATATACAAGTATTTATAGACATAAATCAATCAGTCAACAATTCAGCTTGCAATAAAAGCAAAATTATTTTGATCATAATTCGGGCAATTCCTCAAAACTCGTTTCGCATAACACGAGAACGTGAGAAATTTCATTTAATTTTTTTTCATTGTGTTGTTGTGTGTGTTTTTTTGCTTTATTTCTTTAAAAGTGATTTTCAGGTATTTTGTCATAAAACACCTGACAGGTGAGCGTAATTTGAGCGCTTTACGAGCTCTGCGAGCTGCTGTGCGGTTGACAATCTGTTGATTAATTGATTAACGATTTCTCAAATTGATGCAATTCTCACCTGTCTGCAACGCTCTGCCTCTCTCTCACTCTGTGTCTGTCTCTTTCTCGCTGTGCCTGGGCGTTGTGTTTAGCATTTTGACAACTTATTTGAGGCACGTCAATTACAGTTGCCCACATATGCTGACAGTTGCAATTAAAAGCTAAAAAGTTGTTGCACCATTTGCAACAACCACTCGAACAACAACAACAACAACTGGTCGTTGTTAATAGACATGTAAACTGCAATTAAAACACGCGCAGCCACCAAAATATTTTGAGCCGAGTCTTGTTCGTCTCAGCTCAGAGTTTTTTTTTTTATTTGTATTTTCTTAATTAAAATATTTAAGCACGCAAATAGTGGGCCTGGCAGTTGGTTAGCTTTACAACCAGTTAGCCATGCGGCCAGTTGGCCAACTCGACTGACTGGGCGTGGCTGGCGCTGCTGCGGCTTTAATCAAAGTTGGTTTCTATCTCTCTCGCTCGCTCACTCTTAGCTTTAGCCAGCGGGGAATCAATCATTTGAAATTTAAACGTCATCGTGCGTCAGAAAACTCATAAGACAGAAGTAGAAGAAGCAGAAGAGAAACAAGTAAAGAACTCCAACAGCAACGAGCTTCGAGCTGAAAATCTAAAGTTGAAGACCCGTTGTGAATGCGAATGTGGCGTGTCCGAGTTTTTAGCGCGGCCAGCCCCGAAAGCCCAAACGATCCGCAACGAGCGCAACCAACGCAATGCCACAAAGTCTTGTTGTTGTTGCTGTTGCTGTTGTTGTTGTTGTTGTCTTAAATGAAATCCAGGCAAAATTAATGCGTGTGGCCAACGCCATCAGCAGCGCCCCCAGCTTATCACTGTCAAGCATCTCTTAGCCGCGGGGCCTCCAAAAACTCTCAACTCTCTGCGCAAGTTCATCCAAACTGGATTCGAAACAGTATCCGCTAGAAAAAACCAAAACCAAAGCCAAAGCCAAAACAGAAACTGAAACTGAAACACAAAAAAAAAACCTCCAACTGGAACTGGGCCGCTCTTTGATATTGCTCAAAAGTTCCGCCTAATGACAGCTGGACGATGTTTTAGTGAAATTTATTTGCCGAATATCAATATAAATTTGATTACTTTAGTGCGAAGCTCGTTCAGCGCCTGCTCATGTTCGATTTGAATAGATTTTTAATAAGTGATAAACACACTGACTGACTGGGCAGACGACAATTTCAAAGTCGTTTAATTAATTAAATGCCAATTGAAATGGCCAACAACAATGACAACAATCGGCCATAAAATCCTAAATTGATTGATATTCGGTTTATCTATTCGCATTTTTTATATTTTGCTGTTCTCTCTCGTGTTTTTAGTGCGAATTTAATGAGAACATTTTGTAGCTTAGTTTGTGTGTGTGTGTGTGTGTGTGTTGGTATTATTTACGGGCTGTTGTCGCCAATGTGATGAGATGCTATCTGAAAAAAACTAGTTAAGAGCCAAGGAATTAGAGCTGCTCCAGTTGGGTGGGATCGATTGGCAGATATACCTTATATGGTGTATAGAGATTTCGAGAACTAAATTGGAATAGACATGCGTGTGTGAGTGTGTGTAGAAGGGGAGATTTATTATAGCTGTATAAGCTTTGAGATAAGCTAAATATTGCATTTTTATTAAATTTTAGCTCTTATAAATTTGCTATTTTAGACAGAATTTCAGATATTTATGCATGAACTAAAAGATTATTTTTGCTGTGTGCCTGAGTAAGCTGAAAATGTTTTATGAACGTTCAGTTAGGTCGTCATTCTCTACTGAGTTAGTGATTAACTTCGACTTCCTCTACGACTTCCTCTACTTGCCTTGGCATCAGAAGCTATTTGCATCTGTGTCCAGGTCATAGCTTAGTCGTCGCATTAGGCAAAGTCATCTATAATGCTGCACATTTGATGTACACAGGGCTGTCCATATTCGATTGAACCTTCTGGCAATCCTGTATCTTATTGGGCAACCTTGTAGAGCTGCCAGATAGGTCTCTCGTATATGGACAGCCCTGGACTATGCTCTCTACTTTAATTGCATTTTCACAGTAGAGTAGATTTTCCTACCCCATCTACTTACTTTCAAGAGTAACTATGCAGCAGAAATTCTGTAATTCAAACCAGGCTAGGCTGATGTGTTACAAGGACTCGAAGGCCGGCGCAATATTCGATTCAAGAAACTTATACGGGCTAAGCAGTGGCAAATGCAACTCAAAAGCTTGGGCTGCCTTGTGGGGTAGGCTTTAATTTCACACACACACACACACACACACGTACATAGTTTTGGCTCACGCCAATTAGTCTTGCGCATAGCGGTCGAGTGAGGCTATCAATTAGTGGCGAATGAGAAATACGCCACATTAAAGAGATATATGTATATACATATATATATGTATGGGCATCGATAGACATGGTTGATGCAATGCTCTCAGGCTCTATCACGTCATATGCATTGCATGATTACGGCACATTCTAAATTTCTATCTCACGCCCCGTGAAACGATTTAAGTTCAATACTTGAACTCTTTTTAATTGATCTTGATTAATCGCACACCAGGCTCCAAAAACAACTCCCCAACCAAATGCCACACACACGCGCGCAGTCCGGCCATTAATTACAGTTTAATTGCCCCGAAACAGAAGTAAAGAAAAACAAAAAATAAAAACCATATAAATAAAAAATAAACCAATATGGAGAAAGAGGGCAAAAAATAATGTTAATAGTTTTTGTCTTATCAGCATAAACAGTTTCTCCTAATTTCATTAGTTTAATGGCAAAAGAAAACTGAGGCCAATCCCCCAGCAGATGGAAGACTGAGAAAACCAACAAAAGGCAAACAAGCGAGCTACCAAGCTACGCAAAACGTGCTAGCGGAAGAAAATCAACAACAACAATAACAAACGAAAAAATTGTTAACAATTGTGAGAATAAATTGCTAAATAATTAAGTGGATCAACGGCCCAGACCCAGGCCCAGCTCCAGCTCCAGTCTTCAGACTCGACTCGAGCGGCGTCTGGGCAGAGACAGCCTCAAATGCATATGATTAATTAAAGGAAATAAAAAGCTGACGACGCGAATGAGTAGCAGAAAAATAAAAAATAAAAACAGAAAAAAACTAAAACAAGAACTGAACAAATGAACAAGCGAAAAGACGAAAACTTTCTTTCTTTAATTAATATTGAAGTGAAGTAGCGCTAGATCTGAAGCCAAAAGACTCTACAGACCAAACGAAAAAAAAACTGAAAACACTGAAAACAAAGACAGGAGGCGTTTTTCAACTCATTAACGTTCAAACGAATTCATTTACATATCGCCTAGCCCTCGCGCGGCATTACCTGGCCCAAATTAATATTCCATGGCCATTTTTTTCCCCCTACTGCTACTTCTGCTTCTTCTTCTGCGACTTCTCTCTGGCGGTAATTCGGAAAATTTGAAACGCTTAAGAAACGAGCTGAGAAATGGTCTCACACACAATTTGAATGCACACGGTTTATTTATAGGTATATTATTTTCTGTTTTTTCATTCTTTTTTTTTTTTTTTTTTGTCTAAATGATTTTTATTAACGTTTTGCGCCAGGTACGCTCAGGTGAGGGGCAGCAGCAGCAGCAGCGGCAGTGGCAGCTCGCCTGCCCACATTTCCATTTGGCTGTGTCACTGAGAGACGCCGGCGCATAGTTTGCCCCGCGATCCGAGCCATTTCGTTCCGTTCCGTTTCGATCCGATCCGATCCGAGCCGAGCCAAGCTAAAGAAAACCTCACCGAACCGGGCGTCAACTGCATGCCATGCGTAAATGCCAGGCGACCCTCGTCGTACCCAGTTGGCCCGCCTCTTATCTTCTGGTATTCATCTTGAAAATTGTTTCTAGTTGAAGTTTGCCTTTTAATTGTTAGGCGCAAACAGCCGACCGACTAAATTAAATTTATACACAAGAGCCTAGCCTGTCTGTCCCGTGTTCAGTGCTGGTTCCATCTGGTTGCGTGTCTTGCTCAAAAACTAACCCCCGTCATCGTCATCATCGTCACCATGATCGTCATGATCATCGTCATCATTATTGAGCCTCACATGAGCATGTGCAGCCTTTGAGGTTACAACGCAGACAGTTGGACCAGCAGGTCAGGTCAATAAATGCCTCAGAGTGAATTATTATAACGTTTTTATTAAAGCCCAGCGTTCTACATCTCACATAATTAGCATATTTATAGGGGTACCTAGGGGTACCTAGCGGCATCTAGGGGTAGCAACTGTCTAATTTTTCACTCAACTGTCCACATTAGCGCATATCATGCGCATGAGAGAAAATTTATTAATTTGTTCAATTCCACTGACAAATGATAAAAAGCTCGAAAATTAATGAATCTATCTGCCAAAGGTGTCATTTTAATTAGATCAACGCGGGGTGTACGACCCACAGCTCGACTCCGGGCTGGTCAGCGAATCAACAGCCGCGCATAAATTAGCATTCAACTAATAAAAACTCTGGTTAACATTTTGTGGGTGATATATGAACAGTTCATATTAGGCCGTCCATAGATAAACATGCAAAATTATTGTATGTATTTTATTTAGAATATTTCATTATTTCATTTTATTCACTGCAGTGTTAGCCCGACTGACAGGTGCACGATGTGTGGCCTTTCAGCTCTCGCCTTTATTTAGACATATTAATATGTTAATTGAGTGCATTTTACATGCAAATTGCTTGAGCGCATAAGTAGGATAAGTCAGCTGAGAAACTCTTAATCAGCAGTCAAGAGTTTTTCGAGTTAACTTTTGTTTCACCAGCAAACACAGCTATGAATATTTATGTTTTCTTATCATACATATATGTATGTATATGCCTTTTCCTGTAGTTTCAACTACGTTGTTATATCCGTTATATGTTATACATATTTCACAACTCTCATAAGTTAAAATATGATGTTTGGATTATCTTTTGATAATATGGATTATCTTTGGTAATCGCTCTTAATAATGTTCTCTCTGCTTACGATATAACTCTCAGTCACTCTGTTGCTGCCTCTGTGTTTCTCTAACTCTCACTTAATCTCTCCATGTCTTTATGCCTTTCTCTATTCATCGCTCTCGCCCTCTTCACTTCTTTCCGTCTATGCCTCTGTTAATCTCTCTCTCTCTCTCTCTCTGTCTCTCCCTCTCTCTCCCTCTGTTGCTTATGTCTGTCTGCAAGCTTCTCCATGTCTCCCGCACTCGCTCTATCCCTGTCTGCTGCTCTCTCTATGTCCTTTACTTCCTCTTTCCCATCTATCCTTCACTTTCTCTCTCCTGTACGCTCTCCAATTCTCTCTTTTTCTCTCTGCCTATCTCAATTTTCCATTTCTCTCTCTATCTCATGCTGCTTCTCTCGGCATATCGCTCTCTGGCTGTCTCTCTCTTTCTCTCTTTAATTTCTGCACCTCTGTCTTTCTCTCGCCCCCTCTCTCCTCCCCCCCCCCCCCCTCGCTCTGTTTCTTGTGCCTGCACTTTGTAATTCCCATGCATTTCGAGTGTGGTAGATCTAACATAAAGCCCACAAAGCATCTTCAGTCTGTTAAGCACACGTTTCATTAGTGCACTCATAGATCCCCAAACACATTCGATTCGTAAGCACGTTTTCCAACACTATAAATTACCATATCAAATGAAGTTTATACATGTGTACGGCACAGTCATTCATTGCTTTTGCTTTTGTGGCATTGTTTCTCATAGAGCGCTTTGTACAGCATGTTAAGACCTTTTGGCCATTGTTCAAGGCCCCGAAAAAAGAGCGCCATTTAAGCCGCTTGTTGTAGTTCCAAATGCTGTTGTTGTTGCTGTTGTTGTTGTCGTTGTTGCTCTTTTCACAGCTCAACACAAAAGCGCCCAAGTCGCTGCAAGTCGAATATCTCCAGCCGTGAGGACACGATCGACTTGAGCTCAGCTCGATTCGTAATATGTTTTGTTGCTCTTGCCCCCCCAAAAAAAAAAAAAAACTTTTCTTTTGAGGAAAAGTTTCATTAGCGTTTTGAATGCATACACCTGATATTTGTTGTTTTCCCTTTTTGGATGTTTTTTTCTTTTCTTTTTCGTTTCTTTTGGGATAACCCATTACATGTGCACAATGGAGCCCACAGGAGGTGCGCGCAACTATTTTGAATAACACCCCGGAGACGCAGCGAGCAATCAGCAGCAAATGCAGCCCAACAATGGGCCAGGGTCAAGTGAAAAATGTTGTTTGTGCCGCGCGGCTCAAGAGACGGATGTGCGTGCAGTTTAGGGTTCATTGCGTCCATTGCACACCGCACAAGTTGTTCACATTCACATTCACATTCACATTCACATGACTCGGCAGATGAGGAGCAGCAGTCAAAAGACAACAACAAATGCAAGACAATTAAACAAATTAACAAAACATAGAAAATATTTGAACGCGTTGTACTGCGTGCGGCTGGCACACAGCAATTTTACACATGAGAAAATCGAAAAGCATTCAAAGCCATTAGCCATCAGCCATTGGGCATTGGGCATTGGCTCTTAACTGCGCGGGTGTAGCCCGACTGTCAGCTGCTTTTGTTGCCAGAAACTTTCCGGTGCCAGTTAATTAAGTTTCGAATTTTTACTTTCGAATGGGCCATAATGCTGACCTGTCTGCCGCTCGGCGAAGAACCCTTTCGGGGTCACATGTGCGCCAGCCCGACAACGAGACAAGTTGCAAGAGTCGCATCTAATTTCATGGCTGTTAGCGAAAGGGCCACGGCCAAAAGGTCGCGCAAGATGCACACACCACGCATTCAATATGCACGCTGCCTGCCACGATAGAGGATGGACACATTTCTCTCTCTCACTCTCTCTCTCTCTCTTTCTCTTTTTATTGACAACACAAACAACAAGTTGAATTATCAGCATGGTAGAACAAGTAGAAAATGTTTGGCCGCACATTACATGATTAGCGACATGTGAATACTCTAACGAAAGAAGTTTTAGTAGCGGGCATTGAATGATGTAATTCTCTTTGCATTGCACTTGGAAATGAGCTAAACAGCTTTAATTTTACTATGGATAAATCATCAAACCTTCATCACCAAAAGTGACATAGGTCTTGCTCTACGTGCCTTTATATACGCTAAGAAATTTATTGACTTATTTTTATATGGCTGCTGCTATCGCTTAAATGTGTTTGTAAATTTGACCTTCCTCTGCTATTCTTATATATTCAGGTACGGTAGGTGTGCAGATCACAAGTTGTTGTCTCCAATAATCACAGCTCATCCCTCTCTCTCCCTCTCTCGGCCCCTTTCCCACTTCTCCCTCTCTCTAACTTAGAATTTGGATTTCTGTCTGCAATTTCCAGACTCATTCTGTTGTCTCGCCTTTATCTCGCTTTGGTTAGTTTATACATCCCTCACTCTCTCTCTCTCTCTCTCTGGGGTAACTTACTTACTCTCTCTCTCTCTCTGTCTCTCTGGTCTAACTTTCATTCTCTCTCTTTCTCTGCATGTATTTATATTTCTCCTTCTGCTCTTTTTGTGCATCCTGAATCCTCTCCCACTCTTTCTCTCCTCTACCACTCTTTCTCTCCTCTACCACTCTCTCACGCCCCCTCTTTTCTCTACCATCTTGATCTCGCTTTGCAATTGTACCCAACGCCAAAGCTCATCACAATTCGTCACTACCCTCAATACTCTCAGGCATCCGCACATCTTTTTATAAAGAACGCAGCCAAAGTTCAGGCACAAAATAGCGTCAAAGCAGAGCCATAAAAACGTTTAATGATGTCACAAACGCAATAAAAATGCAATAAAATGTCAAAATTATTGAATTTACGATACGAAACAAGTTCAAAATAACAATAACAACTGAACTGAACTGAACAGAACAGAACAGAACAGAACAGAACTTAAACAGAGCCGAGCCGAGAACAACAATGTGAATAAAAAATGCGAGTAGGGTCGGAGACAATTTCGGGAACACCTCTGCAGCAGGGAGCAGACTCTTCAACTCTTTCACCGCCTGGATGGGCTATAACATTATGTTCCATTGTTATTTTTGTTATTTCTGTTACCTTTGTTGCTGTTGTTGTTGTTGTTATTGTTCCTTGTTGATGTTGTGCGCTGTTGCGTTGCATGCAACGTGCGTGCTTTGGGGCAAGGTGTCGCACTGCGAACTACTCTACCATAACCTTTGCTCATTTAAATAAATTTTAGCTTAGTTTTTTTTTTTTTGTTTTTATTATTTTTTTTTACATATTCTATATGTACTTTTATTTTTTTTATATTCGGGCCAAACATGCGTGCATCTTTGTGCCGATGAGCACCGAACCGATTGATTGTTATCTAAAGTGAAATCAAATTGAGTTTCCATCGCTGACCCGTTGACAAAAGGAGAAACAGAAACAGAACCCAAAAAAATGAGAACGTTCCCTTCGCCTTCCTGCCGCGCGGGCCACATGAAAGATGATTTTCGGGGCAGGCCATGGTTCCAGGGCGTCTGCTGCGGGCTTGTCCCGGTATCATGGTGGGGTTAAGGATCAGAAAAGTGTTTGAGTAATGGACTACATGCGTCGCCACATCGATAAGGCCGCCCGGTACCCAGGGCAATTAACATATTTATGCCATAGACACGGTGTCTGCCCAGGAGCCGAGACAGCTCGACTGGCTCTGCCTTGATTTTGATTTCACATTTGGGAGCACCTTCACCATCATCCTCGGGATCCTTTTGGCATGCAGGTCGCCTCATCATCGCTAGCTGCTTTATATGCAGGCATGAGCGGGCATACTAATTAGCTCGAGGGTCTCTCTCCCTCTCTCCCTCTCTCTCTCTCTCTTGCTCTGTCTCTCGAAGTATGTGCTGCAATACTTTGATTTACTTACCGAATCAATAAAAGTGCTGCTCGGGTTCGAGTTGGATTTCCCTTCTGCCCCTACCATACTCCCTCTCTCTCTGCCTCCTCTGCGTACCCAAAAGGAAGCATTAAACTCACATTGTTTATTATGGCCAAGCAAGTCAACTGACGTGAGTTTTGAGTCTTTTTTTAGTCTAAGGTGTAGCAGCTGCTCCATGGGAAGATTTTGTGCTCCCAAAAACTGAAATTTGAGTGCAAGGGCAGGTCTTTGATGCGTAGCTGAGAAGGCAGAGCAGATGGTATTGATATTGCTGTGAATCTCGGCTTAAGCTGAAAGAACAACAACAAAGTGAAACATATTGAAGATGTCGCACGGAATCGGAAAACTATCTAAATAGCTGAAGTCTATCTAGAGCTGAGGCTAATCAAATACTGAAGTAGCGCTTAAATGGAAAGTGAAATAGCTGAAATTACTTAATAAGAAGTTCTCTTATTTGAAACGTTGATAGAGCAGAGAATAGATTCAATAGGCGGACAATGATATGATATGGTAATATTCATATATTCAAGAAAATTGTCAACTATTCATTAAGCTAGGCATAAGATCGATATTTTTACTGTTTAGTGATTCGAAGTTGAGGAAAAAAATGTTTCTTATTAAGAAATACGTAAATATGTGTATAGGACAGGCAGAAGGAGGGTAAACTGCATCAATATAACATATATGCTTTTGCTTGGACTAGACCGTTTACTGTCTGTGCATTTGAGACATCAGAAAGAGAGAGAAAGAGAGAGAGAGACAGATAGAGAGAGAGAGAGAGAGAGAGAGAGAGAGAGAGAGA
>NW_022045934.1:290365-366546 GCF_001654015.2 Drosophila navojoa
AGAGACAGATAGAGAGAGAGAGAGAGAGAGAGAGAGAGAGAGAGAGAGAGAGAGAGAGAGAGAGAGGGAGAGAATCCATGCATAGATCCTTTAATATCAAAGAATGTTTGTGGTAAAGGCAAGTCAACTTCGTTTAAAATAATCGATCACATTGATAGATTGATATGCAACCATATAAACATTACTCAGACTTTCTAGGTCTAAGCCTCCCTCCTCAAATCATGTTATAAAAGCTCGCACATAGACAATGAATAATCCATTTTCCGTATATCTGATTCACTGCATCTCCCAGCAAAGCATACCCGAATAGATCTCTCATCTTTTTATAAAAAATATTACCGAATCTCTAATTATTTGCTCGTATTAAACTGCATTAGGTCTCCTCAAATCAATCTCTATAGACTCTTAGCCGAAGGCTCTTTGCAGCATCGTCCATGTAAGAGCAACTAAATAATGTAGAGACATTTTAATTAACAAATATGTTTACACAACTGATTGAATGAAATCCCATTTAATTTTGAGTGAAAACTTTTCATGTTGGCCACAATGGAATTGTGCTGTGTTGTCTTATGCTGGCCGGCTCATGCCGCGCTGCATGCCCCAATTGTAAATGTCAAGCTATCAGCAACAAATTAACTCAAAAACTCAAAACAAAGGAAGAAAGCGAGCGGGTTGAAAGAGGTTGTGTCCAGTCTATAAGTAAGTTGCCGCCTGCTGATTGCTGCTGCTGTTGTTGCTGCTGATGTTGCGGCTAAGACTGTTGATGCATGCCACAGCTACGGAGTCAGAGTCAGCGTCAGCGTCAGCGTCAGCGTCAGCATCAGAGTCTGAGAGCCCTGGCTAATATTTATGTACCACAAATGTCAACTGTCAATGTCAATTTATATTATGCTGCTGCCACATTGCGGATATGTCAGCGGCGAACATATGTATCTCAAAAACTGAGAGCCGACAACATTTTTGCCTCTTTTGTGCTTGTGTTGTTCGGTTTTTGTTTAAGCCCTAACCGGGACAGCTCGAGCTCGGCCTACGCAGACCCCAATCTGGACAACAACATACTTATAATATTATTTTCGCACTCGGGCTCGATATTGATGTGTGTGCCCGTGCGTGTGGGTGTGTTGAACAAGTACCCACACACACACACACGCACATACACATACATATGTATAACCTATATATATACCCAACCGATTCGATGCCATTTCCATTTAATTTGTGTGTTGTCAATGCTGTTGTCGTTGTTGTTGTTCTTGTTGTTGTTGTTGTTGCTGTTGTATTTAATTTGCAGCACGTTAAACAAACAACATTTAAAGCGAGCAACATGTCTCGTTTTTTTTTTGTTTTTTTTTTTCGGGGGGTTTCAACTTTCGGTTTATGGGGTTGCAGCTCCTATGGCATCAGGCAAATAAATATGTATACGAAAATATAAAGCAACAACAATAACAAGGCGCACATTAATAATCTTGTTGAACCCGGCAATTTCGACCCTATAATCAACGAGTGAAACGCATATGCACATATAGACAGCCGGACAGATCGGTCAACTGGCGTAGTCGTGGCTCGTTTGGCTGCTTGGTAGTTGGTTGGCTAACTGGCAAACCTCTGGCCTGGGTCTGGTTGGCTGCTTGGCTGACTGGCTGACTGGCTGAGTTAGCCTGGTAAACGCCTCTGGGGCAACGCCTGCTCATTCCATTGTTTGTTGCTTGATATTTTTGTTGAAGACGTGGCTAATTTGAATCAACCGCCTCTCGCTCATTTGCGCTGCTCCCCAAAAACGAAACTGAAACTCTGCATCAGCTTCAGCTTCGGCTCCAGCTCCACTCTCCACTCGCCAGTCAAGGCAAATTAAACGCATGCGCAGCGCCCGCAGGCCACGACGCATTTGCTCTCTCGCTCTCTCTCTCTCACACACACATCCCGGCAGTATATTGGAAGCCTGGTGGCCAGCGCTTCCGTGGCCCGAGCGCCCCAAAAACAAGCATGTTGATAATTGTTTCCTGGACGCGGTAACCCGACCCGAACCCGAACCCGAATCCCCCCCAAACAACAAACGTAAACCTGAACCTGAGCTGGCGGCTCTCGCGACGGCAACTGCGGCGGCTGCGTCTGCGCCGGCGTCTCAAGACATAAATCCAACAGTAAACATATAAATTTAGCTATGCTTAAGTGCAGAGAGAAAAATTGATGATCGCATGGGCCATTTGATTATTCAATTATATATTAATAATAAATCACTTTAAGGCAACAGAAAATTAAGAAAAAGACTAGATTTGATTGTGAGGAATATGATGGAGTAGCTTAAGTGAGATGAAAGAACACCATGGGCAATATATAGAATAACACATAGATATCGAATCGATTATGCATTTGATATCTCCACTACATAGACAAACTAAGAGCTTATATTAAGAAATAAGCTCAAGTATATATATACGATATATCTAACATTCCTAGGCCAATAAATTCATACATATTCATGCTCTCATTGGGGTATTTGCATAATAATAGACGCTTAAGGGCATCATATAGATCGAATTTTTACAGTTTGTTCATCTAGAAACCCGAAATTATAGATATATAGAAACTGATAAAGAAGACATTAGCATTGAAAACAACATTTCAATAATATAAATCATTTGAAGTTTCAAAATAAATCAATAGAATGAGGTAGATTGGAATCTAAGAGTTGTAGATTATTAAAGACGATAAAAAATTTATAAATATGTAAGCAATTTATTTTTCAATTTATGAAACATAGATTTATGCAATATTAATGAATTCCAATTAAAAATATATTTATAAATGACAAATTAGTTGAGATATTCACTTAAGTTTATAGATTCGTTTTTTTTAATGTTTATTTCAGCTATTATAGTATTCATTTTAAAAGCATAAATTCTTCTAGGGAACAATTCTTTATCAATACGATCTTCGTCTGTCCATCTACTCCTGCTTTTCGCTCAGTGTAGCCATATCTTTGTGGCGCTGTCATATGAGCTTGTATTTCGGCTTGTTTAGAATGAAAATTATGCAATTATCATAATTGGTCAGCGAGGCATTTTTTGGCCAATTATGAGAAATATTTATGAACATTTCTAGCCATGCCCCTGCCTGGCCCTGTCACGCAAACTCTAATCACAATACGCCCACAAAATGAGAGAACCAAAATAATCATATTTAAGAATATGAAAGAATGTAAATAAAGTAGTCACAAAAAAAATGAAAATAAGAAGAAGAAGAAAAACTGCTCTCTGACTGCACTTGTCTCCCGGGTCGTAAGTCGCCAGTCGTAAGTATTATCATTGTGCAGGCATTGTTCCAATTATGCGCCTCTGCACGCACTTTGGCTCCATCAATATATAATGCCATATAATAGCTGGACTGCCTCTATTCTCTCGCTTCTCTTGTTTTGCTTGTATTATTGTATTATTTTTATAGTTGTTGTTGCCCTTTTAAATGCCGATAACCTTTTATGCGCCCGCCGAGCGGCTATAAAAGCGAGGGAGACGGTGATAGAGAGGGAGAGGGAGTGGGAGGGGGAGAGGAAGAGTGAGAAGAGTGAGAAGACTTGAAATGCATTAAATTGAATTCTTTTCGCTGGAAATTGTTGACTGGCCAACGCGTTTTTTAACGCCATGAAAACTAATTTTATGTTTACACACACACACACACGCATACTGGTGCACAATTCAATTACCGTGCCCGAAAAGTGTTTTTTGAATAGACGTAACTTCATTTAAATGGTGGAGCCCCAGTGAGTCGCCGCTTAGCAATGCATGACCAGGCCCCAATCTATTACCCCGCAATATCTTCGCGCAAATGTCTTGCACTTTTTGTGCATGCTAATTGGCATGGGGAAAATTACAGTCTTTGTATATGTATAGGTATACTTAGGGTTAAGATTGGCATAAACCGTTAGCCTGTCTAACAACACTCACGACTCTGGCTGGCCATCTAATATATGGCAGCTATAACTAACACACAACTAATCGTCAAGCCCCGTACAGCTCGTACGTTTTATCGATTGCATAAAACGCATCGCAGAACTCTTGCGAATAGTAAGAGTAATGAGTTATGTTAAAGGCGACTCGACTCGCACCCAGGGTGAATACTTAAGGAGCAACTGGCTTATGGGAATTTCGTTTGGAAGAATATTTTTTATCAAGTCAAAGTTTTGGAATAGACAACAAAAATACTTATTCAGCTACATTTTTATATTGTCATCGCATAAATCGATTATAATCGATTACTATGTTCATCATGAACAAATATTTTGAATTGATTTCATATTACTTTGATTATATTTGTCCCCCTCTGTTATTAGGCTTTGCTATGCCATGGGTCACGATGTCTCTACTCCCTTTTAGCTGGCATGAAAATTGCATAGAAAAGCGCTATTTGGCCATAAGCCAATTAAAGTTTTAGTTGCGTGTGGATTTTATTATTTTGGATTTTTCGCATAAGGAAATCAAATATTTAATAAGCCAATTAATTTTATATTATCTAACATAAAAGTTTGCATGAACACATGCATATATTTATATAAATATATATATCTTTATTTATATATTTTTGCCGTTAATGTTCTGCTCAGTTTATTATATAGCCAACATAATATATGTAACTACGTTTACGATGCCATTAAAAAGTCAGTTGCAGTGTCTGAATAATGCTATAATTTACAAAATATATCATTTACATTATATAGCATTATAGCGACGACAGATATGTAATATATATCTATATCTTATATATGTATATGACCTAGCAACCATATCAAGATTCTCATTCAATCTGTAGATCTCTACTTGAGCTGAAAGTTTACAATCTCTGCGATCTCCTGATTTCAACAATCTGTTTCCAATTGGATCTCACACCAACACACACACATACACACTCACACACACAGACACCGCTGACCCATGTGCCACACATCCTCTTTAGCGCGACGGCAAGGCCAAACAAATATGAGAATTGGCAAAACGCGAACACATGAATTATGAAATATGCAAAGCAATAAACAATTTAAAATCAAATAAAAAGACAACTTCATATTGGGCATCGATGCTTGCTCCAAAAAAAAGAAAAGACCAAGAAAAAAACAATATATGTGTAGTATATACATATATATGTATACCAATATTTTATGCTTTAAGCATTTATTTGCTTAGAGCGACCCCCAAAACAAGCAGAGACGGATCGAGCGCAACCAGCAAAAAAGGCTAAAGTCAGCCGAGCACATGGACATGGAGCTGGGAGATGGGAGCTGGGAGCCAAGAGCTGAGAGCTGAGAGTTTGGGTATCCGTTTGCTCGGCAGGCTGTCTGCCTACTGTTGGCGTACAAAAATGTTGCGGCTGCCGGTTGCCGGCGAATCGTCGTCATTGCTGTTGTTGTTGTTGCAGTTGTTGCTGTAGTTGTTGTCTAAATTTATGATTATTGCCCTGCCAAGCATCTTACGAGCAGCGGACTCAATTCGCCTTAGCCCAAATGGCGCTGCTGCTGTTGCTGCCGCTGCCGCTGCTGTTGCTGTTGCTGCTCAGCTAGTGGGGGAGGGTGAGCCAAGTGATTCTGCAGTTATAAAAATTGGATTTTGCGCGCAACTTAATCACATTTTCGCCTTCAACTGGCGACTCGAGAGTCGACTCGACTCCACTCGAGTTGGCTTGACTCTTGCGACGCTCCGCCAGCTCTCTGCTCAGCTATTTTATTGCCGTCGACTCTTTGTGACTTTTTCCTTGGCTTTTTTTGCCTGACTTTACTTTGGTTCGGTGTGTGGTGCGCTCTGCGCCTGGCGAAAATTTACGATTATATCGAAATCTGATGGTTTATACGCGACCGCGAGCAGCCAAAAATAAAAAAAAAGAATATATAAGAAGAGCCATAGCAAACTACTTTGTATGGAAAAGACAGGCGAGAGTCAGAGTCTGAGAAGATTTACGGAAAAAAATTAATTTACGATTCTAGGGAAAATCAAATTACGTACAGCTGAAATCGGAGCTGCGACGCGCTGCTGCCACCAACAAAGTTTTATTCAAATTACGATTTAGTAATTAATTTCCAAATAGGCCGTTTGCTAATCCGTGTGACTCTAACTGGACTGGACTGCAGATAACGCTGATAGGCGAGAGAGCTGCAGGTGCAGAGCTGGGGGCAGTTGCAGTAGCCGTGACTGTGGCAATGGGTATGTCTGCAGCTGATTAAGGCACACGATGATAAAACCCGTTTGAAATGCGCTGTTTGCTTTTAATGTTATGGCACAGCCAGCGATGATTAACCAATAATGATAATGGATGAACGGGAACGGGCACGGGAATGGGAATGGGAATGGAAGTCCGAAATGGGGGCACGGGACACGAAGCTGAGTGAGGCCATGGGACGGGATCTTACACTGACTAACTGCCCCTGACACTGACTGACAGCTGAGCCTAACGAGCTGTGTGTGTGTGTGTGGAGGGAATTCTTTACATATGCAATTGCATCGCGTCTTCTTCTTTATTTTATTTTTGTTTTATGGCCCTCGAGCAGTTGGGAAAGTGGAAAAGGCGGTCACACGACGGCAATTCTAATTAAAATTGAGCAACGTTACGTACGGGCAATCAAATCAAATGTAAATGAATAACTATTCAAAGAGTCAAGAAGTCGCTTCACATTGGGTGTCGAGCATGGTGGGAATTGCGTAGTTAATGTCGATCATAAAACCGCTTAAGTACTGACTGCCATCAAGAGTTACAGCACAGACCTTACTCAATAATCCTATACTATATACGTGCATATACATATGTATAATAAATGTTTAGACATAGCGAAAGGTAAACAAATTCCAATCTTATGTGAAATACATTTGACGAGGTGAATCACATAAGTCTGGCTGAGAAGGGCATGTGAAATGAGACGAATGTGTAGGGACAGAGAGAGAGTGAGATAGAAAAAGTGAGAGAGAGGAGAAATAGAAAGAGAGACAGATAAAGAATGTGAGAGAGTGAGGAATAGAGAGGGAGAGTTAGAGAGTTAGAGTATGATGCAGAGAATGCCAAGAAGAAAAAGTTAGAGGGAGAGAGAGAGCGAGAGAGAGACAGCAAGAGAGAATGAGAGATATGATCTTCCAGGACAAAGATATAGCCAGAGTGAGAGGCGGAGAGAGTCAGGCATAATGAGCTAGAGACAATTATAGGTAGATTTTAGGCAGAGGCAGGACGAGGCAAAATACATATAGAGGGAAAAATATGAAAAATAATAGACCTATTTGTTATGCCTAGTCTGATCCCCGCAAGAGAGATTGTGTGAAGGTCAGATGCAATCCAAGCCAGCTACAGCTACACAGACAAGCAGAGTGAGAGAGAGAGAGACTATCATTAAAGAGACATACAGATTGCTTACATTTCATTCATATTCGCATTCTAGATCTTGACTTGATTTCTCCATCAGAGATTCTCGCAGTCGAGTTACGCATTTTTGATTAGACTTTGCCTGGCTGCAGCCTTAATGCAATTAGTTCAATGGCATTCATCAGAAGCCACAGAGCGAGTGCTCTGGCCTTGCTGCAACTGCTGCTGTTGCTCCAAATATTTACCTAGGGGGGCCCTGCTGTCAGCTCATCTTTTTCTGTATTTTGTTGTTGTTGTTGCTGCTGCTGTTGTTGCTGTGCCTAGCGCAAGGGGCGTTTGCTCCAAATTGGTTAAATCGGAGGCGCTGCCAGCTTATCAAAGGTGTTGTGTACACGTGTGTGTGTGTGTGTGTGTGTGTGTTTGTGTGCAAGTGTTGTGTGCTCGTCTGGGCCAAGACCCACCTCAGACACAGCCATTTGCCAAAACCACTTGGAATTTGTTGCAGCAACAACAGCAGCAGCAGCAACAACAGCAGCAGCAACAGCAGAGATTGTATCGATGGCAAGGCAAACGACTGTCAGCCAGAGGTTCAAATACTAACACTTAATGAACTTAACTTGGCAACAACATCAAATTTCCATAAGAAAGGCAAAAGCTGCTGCTCCTGTTGTTGTTGTTGTTGTTGTTGGTGCTGCGTGTTGTAAGTACGAGTATCTATTAGATACGCAGCGCTGCAACAAACTGCAATATGCAAGGCTCGTACGATTTAGTGTCTACCTGCCCCACACACTTGTTCTTGTTGCTGTTGTTGTTGTTGCTGTTGTTGCTGTTGTTGTTGGATGTTGCCTGCACAGAGGCATCAAGATACAGGCCCAAACAACATTGGTAGCAAGTAGCTGCCGGGTTTTGTGTGTGGCTAAGGCAGCAGCCGCATCGGCATCGGCATCGAGTTCGAGCTCTCTCGGGCTCTGGAGCAGTTCGGGCTCGGGCACCGTTCTCTGGTTCTGGTACAGCGAGCGACTTTGGCAATCAGCAATTAGCAGATATGTTAACTTCATGTTAACGAACCAATTTGAAATTTAAATGCGGCACAAAGTTGGGTGCTCATACGTCGTTGTTGTCATCACTTCTTCAACCGGGGGCCTTCCTGCCAATGGGTCCGTTTCACTGTGTATGTGTGTGTGTGTGTGTGTGTGTGCGACAGCCACCGAGGCTGTGGGGCTCAGGTTCCTTCTTGCCTACCGCTCCGCCAACCATCAACACACACAGACACAAACACACTCACATTTTTTTTTAGTTTAGCAAAATTTTAATATAAAAACCAAATCGAAGCCGCTGCTTGCAGCGATCCCAGACGATACATATGCATAAAACAGAAAAAAACCGAGCTGGAAAAATGAAAAGAAGCAGCAAAAAGAAGAAGAAGCAGAAAAAAGATGGAAAAATAAAAAGCAACCTTGTCATCATACCCGAGTTCGAGTACGAGTACAAATGAAAAGAGTTCGTTAAAAGCTTCTTCATGTTTCTTGGCGCTGCGACTGCAACTGTATGAGTATGAGTGTGTGAGTGTGTCTGTGTGAGTGTGTGTGTAGCTGCAAATTCTTTTGGGCCCAACGAACGTACATCGAAGAATCATTCTACCTTCTGTGTGCTTTTATAAATCACAGGAACGACGACCGGCTCTGGAATTCAGCGCTGACGACTGCGGCAACAGACAGGAAGGAATATAACGACGACGACAACTTAAGCGCGAAGTAAAAAAAAAAAGAAGAAATAGTCAATAGCTGGACTGGCAGGGTGTAGGGTACAGGTACTCTCTCTCTCTCTCTCTCTCTCTCTCTCTCTTAGCCATGCAAAAGATAACAATGCAAGTGCCTTGGCCGGCCATGGACATGTAATTGTTGCAGCTTGAAGCACGGCGCAAAATTTAAAGCGCAATTTCAGGCCGTATGACAAACAATAAATCAGCTAAAACCATCGGCTATATCCAGTGGTAGCTGCTTCGGCAGCAGCCACAACTGCAGCTCCAGCTGCTGCCATGTGTGAAGGAAGTGGTAAATAGTTAAATAAGCCGAGCTGCCGCAGCAACAGCAATAAGCAGCCGGGCCATACCCTGGGCCAAGCTACGAGCGATCAAACAGTCCATAATGATATGCAGCTCTGCTTAAGGTAGCCCGATACTTCTCTATATTGCTATCTGGCATGTGAAATCAAACCTAATTACTCCCGCCTTGGCTAACTCGCAGTGCTGCAGCGCTGCCCACGGCTGCGAGTACAGGGTATTTAAGCGAATTCAATGAAATTATCATACACATGGCAGCTATAGTCGCCATAGTCATTCATTGCACTGCACGTTCTCAGCTCAGCTCAGCTCTCAGCTCGCAGCTCTCGCGACTCTCATGTGTATCTGTCGGATTAACTAATGCGATTTGCGGTGCTCATAAAAAGTGTAACGACTCCAGAGACTCTACACAGAGCAAGGCTACGTCAGGTAAATGAAGTTTTGCTCTAAGCGAACTGAGGGTACTATGAATTTTATGTATTACATGTGATGAGAAGTTATACTACTACTTATTACTACTTCTACTACTACTACTCCTACTACTACTTCTACAACTATTCCTGTTACTACTTCTAATACTACTGCTACTACTACTTTAACTACTACTACTCCTACAACTATTCCTATTGCTACTACTTCTACTACTACTCTTACTACGACTCCTAAAATTATTCCTATTAACACTTCTTGTACTACTGCTACTACTACTTCTACTATTCCTATTACTACTTCTAATACTGCTCCTACTACTACTTCTACTACTACTATTACTACGACTCCTAAAATTACTACTACTTCTACTATTCCTAATACTACTTCTAATACTGCTCCTACTACTACTTCTACTACTACTCCTACAATTATTCCTACTACTACTTTTACTACTTTCCTACTACTATTCTACTATTACTACTACTACTTCAACTTCTACTACTCTTACTACTACTCCTACTACTACTCCTACTACTACTACTACTACTCCTACTATTACTGCTCCTACTACTCCTACTACTCCTACTACTAGTCCCACTACTACTCCTACTTCTACTACTACTATTACAACTACTACTTCTACTACTCCTACTCCTATCCATCACCTGCAAGAGCATTCCATATGCGACGTGCCGCTGATATCGGTTCGATTCCAGATTTCTTTTACACCCAGTCAGGCTCTAAACCTTGGCCATGGGGGGCATAGGCATAAATGTGTTTACAGGTAGCCGAACAGTTGATCGTTGATATTGCCCGGAATAATGGCCGATTCGAATGGCAATGATTTCTGCTGACTCAAATTTAAACTCAATTTGATGGCTGTGCCCGTGCCTGTATGTTTGGCTTACGAATCGACTCTACATGCGGATAGTCACATACCGAACATACCAAAAGGGCAAACGTTTATGACCTACCTCATAAAAACATAATCGCCTAATGAGTTTCCATATCAAGTTTGTGACATATTAAATTTTATATTGCCAGTCAAAGGAACCAAAACAGAGAGTACAATGAGAATCTCTGTTGCTAGTGATAACTCAATTAATTAAGACAAGGCCAACGAAACGCTCAACTAGAAACTGGAGAGCTTTTCACAATCACTGGCCGAAAAAGTTGTTCGGTTTTCGTGAAAAACTATCCGAAATGAAGGAAATTGTGCACTGTTGCTTGCAGGCGCATGGCATTCATCATAAATGCCACACGCACTGCCACAAGAGATGGAATTAAATTGCAATTCAGACAGTTATGCACAGATGGAGGACGCACTAAACGAACCATAAATGTCAGTTAAACTAGCAAAATGTCTATTATGGCATTGGCACGCAATTTTTTAATTGCTCGACAAAAATACAAATACAAACAATGAAAACACATCCTGTGTCTCTATGTCTGTGTGGCTGAGCATGTCAGCAGCAGCAGAGAGCTGACTGCATGATGTGCTCTGATTTGAGTTGCAAAATATGGCCAAGGATACGGCAAGGGTGACTCAATTAGGTATGCAGATAACTGACATAGACAGATAATCATGATGATAGTCGTACTAGCAATGGTAATGATAATTATTACAATAATGCTAATATGCAGGGTGAACATTATGAGTGTGATAATACCATGATTGTGAATGTAATATGTAGTAACAATGGTACCGTAATGATAATACCAATACTATTTCTAATCTTGATTATAATAATGATGATAATGCTGGTAACAATGATTATCATACTTAAAGTTAAAGTGACTATGAAAATAATAGAAATATTTGTATTGCTATTGCTAATGTTATTTCTTATGATAATGCTGATTAGAATTATAATGATGCTGCTAATAGAGAAGTTAATCACAATTAAATTTAAAGTGAAAGTCATGCAAATAATATTAAAGGTTATGACAATTATAAGATAAGACTGATGCAAATTTTAATGACTATAGTCCTTATTATGCTAGAGAATATGATCATGTCATCATTATTATTATTTATGCTAATGATCATAATACGGATGATGCTTGTTTTCCTTCATGATCATAAGATCAAACTCATTATAATATCCTAAATCTATCATAATAATAAATATAATATTAATGAATATAACGTAATGATAATGATTTGAATATGGACAATGTAAAAGCAATAAATAAATAGATCTCTCATTGCAATTGCTAAGAATATACATAAATAAAATATAAAATAAATTTTAGTCTGCAAAATTTATAGCAGTAATAAGCGTAGTACAACTCTCATCTATATATTTGTAACTGCACCAGATTCAACGCAAAAATATAATTTAGCTTGCCATTGGCCGGAGAACACGAACATGAGCATGGACATGGTTTGGTTTTGGCATTTGGATCTGATTTCATTTGAGGTTTCTAGATGTACATGCGATGGCGATGTGGAAAACAAAGGCCGTCGCCACTGATGGGGTGCCCAGGTTGAGCCAGCAACAAATAAAAACAGTTAGTTCTTGGCTAGGTTTTCCGAGGTGGCCTGTGGGGTCCACGCAAGTCGAAAAACATTTTGTATTCACGAGTTTGCACAATTTTTGCATTCAATACGAAAAATTCTTTAGGTCGTTCGTTGTATTGTTAGGTTTGATGAAATCACGTACCAACACAAACAACTCATATGTACGAACACAGTCAGATGTGTATATACATATATTTGTGTATATTGTATAGGTAGTTGAGTTCTGTGCATAGTTGGGTAGGTGCAACATGCTCGTAAAACAAGCCAGCTGAATGTCTGGTCTCTCTGGCTCGTTGTAGTGCCAACTGCTGCCAACTGCTCCAAGCTAACGTGTCAATTGCCACAGTGAGCGGTGCAGGGGCGAGGTGTTGCTGCTGGTGGCGGCAGTGGCGGTGGCGGTGGTGGTGGCAGTGGCAGTGGTGTCGGCTCGGACGTCGGCTGTGCAACTATCAAATCAAATTGGTGGCACAGGATAATGTTTTGAGCTGCGGTTGAAGTTTTCCCCTTGTTGTTTGCATTTTGTTGTCCGTTGTTCGAACAATTTTTCTCTCATTTCTTTGTTTTGTTTTTGCTTTGTTGTTGTTGGTTTTTAGTGCTTTGTGTTTTGTTTGGTTTTTTGATTTGGTTTGGTTTTGTTGTGTGTGCTGTTGCAAGTTGTCATTTTTCGTATTTGGTAATTGGTTGCTGCTTTGTCACACCAACACCAAGAGCAACAGTAACAGCAACAGCAACAGCAACAGCAACTGGAGCTGGAGCAACATGCAAAATGGCATTTGCTGCTGCACATGGGAGACCAGCTGCGCTCTCCACCGATGCCTCCACTGCTCTCAGTTTGTCTGTCCCCTTTTTGGCGCTATTGTTGCTCAACTACGTGCTCTTTCATTTGTTTTTATTATTATTAAACAACTCTCGTTGCCCGCTGCCCGCTGTTGTTGGAGCTGGGAACTGGGAACTGGACAGCGCCGGGTCCAGCCATGTGCACGTGTCATAAAAGTTTACAGACACTGGAATGGCACGAGTTGTTACCGTTACAGGTCGCTGGGTCACTAGATATATGTATGTGTGTATGTGTGTGTGTGTGTGTGTGGGCGGGGCTAGCACACACGTGTGATAAGTCGTGCCCCAATATGTCGCGCTTTTTACGAGCGCACGAATCACTGAGTTCTGATCTAAATTAAGTTGATTCAATCAAGATTTGCGTGTGGCTGTCCGCCAATGGATTTGTTTAATGCCCTCGCACAGCGGCAACAATAACAACTCAATATGAAACGTGGTCCCGATTCACTCTGAGCTTAGCTCCAATTGTGTAATGCTTGTAAGCACTTAATTCGTAGCTTTGCGCCAACTCGCACAAGGCCTAACTCGAACTGAGACTTTTGGTTGGGTCTTTAAGAAGTCGCCAGGGTCTGATTGCCTCTGCTCTGTGACTGCAAATATTAAGGCATACGAATAGCGCAAATAGGCTTATGGTAATTAAAGTTCTCTCAATTATCGTTTTCAATAGGCTCTTGATGATATCTATGCATATTAATTTTTGATTGGCAATAACAGCTGAGTCCGTCTCGCTTTGTACGTTCGTATGACAATCGTCCTTCTATCTATTGTCGGTCTGTGCTTCGATCGACTGTCTGTTACCCATGCCTCTCTCTGGGCACCTAAATTCGTGCAATTGTACTACTCTCGTCTAGCTTTAGTCATCATACCAGGAAAAGGCTATCGAAAGTAAACCTTTTAATTTTTATTATCTACATGTTCCCACACTTAGTTCAGTAATCTGCTCTTTAATCGACAACTAGTTTAGGTTACCAAAAGGCAGCTGTTGAAGCTGATAAGGGGGGGAAAAACAGCTACAATAACAGCTGAGCTTTGAATTCGTATTGCATATCCCACATATTTAGCCTTATAAAACGCAGCTCATATCACAGCTCTATCTACAGGTGTTTCTATAATACTTCATATTCGTCTTTGTATTAGCTTAATTAAATGAACTTTTAATTAATTACTTTACAGTTTTCAAGCTGAAATCCGTGTCCGTTTAAAGCCTGATTTATGTCTTACTACATGCCAGGCCAGAGAGTAAACGAAACCCAACAGAACAAAGAGAGAACACAAAACATTCGAAAGTCCATGCGAAATTATGCTGTCCAATGCATGGTCATAAATTTTTATGTTGTACGCAATCTTTAGAACAGAGCCGTTAGAATTACTTGGGAGACGAGGATATGCGGAGTTTAGTACATAAAACAGACGCAATTTCGAGATTTTATTTCTGTAAAATCTGACAGTAATTTCATTTAAATGACAACTCCACACGCCCACCCCCCTAAAAAAACACAACCAGCTAACAAGCCAGATGGGAGGAGGTGGGCGGAAGGGGCACCTACGTGAGAGGGTAACGTGGCCAGCAAAACGTTTATCCCTGTCAGGTATTAAATCTGCCCGGACGGGACTTGACTTGAACGTTCTCTGGGCTTTGGCCTGTACTTTGTTATTAACTCATTTCCGTTATGCCATAAATATGCGAGCACGACGGGCCCGGACAATTAAAACAATTGCGAGTTAAAAATTTACTGCGGCATCAGCCGCTGAGTCATAAAACCAACAACAGGCACATTAAACAATTGCCAATGGTAACTAAGGGACTGAGGACGGCGGACGGTGGACGACGGACGAAGGCGCAAATAACTGACCGAAAGGGCATTAAATATTTGAAATGGCAATGCGACTTAACAGGGCTTCAATCTCCGCAAAGGATTAGCCAAAGGCAAGCGACTCACCTGCGTCAAGTGCTTATTCAGATATTTTCTGCTCAACAAGTTTAGCTTTCGAGTAGTGCTAA
This sequence comes from Drosophila navojoa, assembly GCF_001654015.2. The sequence goes on from NW_022045934.1 coordinate 305,552, forward strand.
TGGCACAGCTCAATCGCATCGAGCTGATTCATCGAAGATGAAATCGAAATGTTTGCGAATGTCAATTAATTAAATTTAATTAAGCGCATGCAGCTTAATGTAACGGCACTGTTAATGATCCTGACATAAACGTTTATTGAATGAATTTATATTAATATACACAAAAAGAAAGAGAGGGAGAGTGGGAGAGTGGGAGAGCGAGCATACATCTCTTTCTGCTGCTGGCTAAGTGCCTGCTGCGTACTCTGTTTATTCCAGGGAATAACATCAAAGTCCATTAAAGTGAAAAGATTGGATTGGATTTTGTGTCACAGGCGAAGCGAAGCCAGACGAGTCGACGGGCTTAGCCAAGAGGCGACAGCGTCTGTTTGAATTCTTTGCCTTAATTATCAACGCATGATGTTTTGGTGATTTCATCTGCATATTTCTGCGATGCCACAAACAACAGCAACAACAACAACGCGAAAGACATTGTGTAAACATTGTGCGCGACCAAAATTTATGTACAATACCAAAACCAAAACCGTATCGAGACGAGGCGAGGCCAGACCAGACCAGGCCAGTCCGAGACCAGGCCAGTCCGAGTCGAAGCCAGGCAGGCCAGAGAGCCGCACAAGCTCGAGCTAAAGTCCAGGTCCAGTGTCGCTTGCAGGTGAGAAGTGTCCATCTTAATCGAAGCAATAAATACACTTAATGAATTTCCTGCAGTCTCTGGCAGAAGGCCGCCAAGCCCCTGCGCTGCGGCGTGTGAGGGGCAGTCAAAGTCAAAGTCGAAGCTGGAGCTGGAGCTGGAGCTGCAGCTGTAGCCACATTCTATTGGTCATACAATGCTCGTAGCCCGTTGTCCATTGCGTGGCATTTTCGCACCCATGACTGCCTGCACTTGGCCTTGGTCTCTGCTGCTTCAGCTTCAGCTGCTGCTGCTGCTGCTCTGTTATGCGTACTCTTAGCAAACAATTCGAGTTCGCTGCGATCGTTGCCGCCATCGTCCAAAGTGTCATTAAAGTCCTTTAATTTATAGCAGAAAATCAAGTAAGAAACATGCAACGACTTTGGCACTGGGTCCAGCTACACTCTACAACTCCAAGTCCAACTGCAACTCCAACTTCAACTCGACTCGCAGTCCCATTCCCAGTCAGAGCCTGGTTCTGGCAACGGTTGTTTGTTAGTCAGTGAAAATGGCAAGAATCGAATTTTGCTTTTAGCGCGGCCTGTTTTTAAGTTTTTAGTGTTTGTCGTTTTCACTGAACATATGGCTTGATTTCCCCCACTCCGTCTTCTCCTGCTGCTCCTTCCTACTAGCTCTGGGCTGTCACCTTTGGTGCGGAAGTCGTCCCTTGACGGCCCGTTTTAATGGCAGTTAAGTTTATAAGTTATGTTTTTTCTTACTTTCAGTTGGAGTGCAGAGCGTAGCAACTTCTTCTAAATGTTCACCGATCAGGCAAAGGCAGAGGCAAATGGGAAGGTAAAGGCAAAGGCAAAGGCCTGGCCCAATTCATTTAGGTACTGATCTACAACAACAGCAGAGACCCTAGCCAGCTGTTGCTCGCCTTTTTTCGACTCTCGACTCGAGTTTAGGGTTAAACATTGAGTGTGTGCCTGCACTGCAATTAGATGTACATCAAATGGTTAACGAGCTACAACACTCGCTTTTAACTACCCACGGATAGGCAGATCTCTATCTAATTGACAGCTGTAATCGCCTAATGAAAACCTATCAACACAATCCTTCACCCTACGATGGCTACGATTGAGATCGATTAAATGCTCAGCTCATTAGAAAGGAGTCATTATATAGAGAATCTTGGTATAATTCTGATGAAATTCCAGGAGTAAATTGTAATTTACTGAGAGATCTGATAGAGTAAATCCCTTTTAGGTAAACAGTCTTTTATATTCAAACAGAATTCCATATGCTCTGGCACCGCCTCTGCTTTTAAGTTACTTCATCTAGCTGCCTTAGCTGCCTAATCCCACTCTAGAGAAACTCCCAGCTGGTATACGCCTGGGATTTGGTTGTAATTGATATGCGGCGACCCCTTTACTTAAAGTCTTTGGAACGCATCATTGGAGCTGTGGGCTATTAGCATCTTTATTAGGAACACATTTCTCAGAGAGCTCGGCTCCATTTCGGATTGTTTACTTATAATATATTTATAAACAACATTGAGGAGCTACTTGTTTCCCACCATAAATTCACGCCAATAAGAGCAAACAGACGACCAACTGCGAAACGGCATTCCCAAAAGACATCTCTCTCTCTCTCTCGCCCACGCACCACTTTCCGCTGCCGCTCCCCCGCCACTTCCCTAGGAAATTGGATGCCTCACGTTAAAAATTGGTGACCTTTGGCAGCGAAGGCAGCTTCGCTCCCCAAACCACTAAAAATCGATGAGATTCTGTCGGAGCCAATGTCTAGAGCATAATGGAAGACAAACAGCTGGGCGAGAGTATTCGACAGGCGATGGAAAATCTTAAATGTTTAAGTAGAACGAGTCACGGCAACAACAAGTTGCTTTTGAATGCCTGTTAAATTGTAATTATTCTAATTAATTGCAGCCCAGGCATAAACAAAGGACAATCAAATAATGTTATTAATTGATTGAATTACGATTGCGACTTGCTAAATTGTCGGCAACAATTTGTGGCATAAACATTCAGCAAGTTTGCAGCACACACACACACACACACACACCGACACACATAGCTCACATGGGAATTTATGAATGCTTCGGCCGGGCCAGACATTTGTCCAAAAAAAGAGTCGAGCCAAACGTGCGACGCCCAAAAATAGACATCGAAACATGGCAGCGCACTCGAAAATCTCGCAACTGTTGACGATTATTGAATGGATCTGGTGTGGGGGAGGGGGAGGAGTCCAATGTCCCCTTAGGCCCCCGCTTGCTCCCACTCTATCTCGCCATGTATCTCTCTTGGCACAATCATTCCCAATCGCTGGCGATTCATGTTTCAAGTGTTTCGTAAGCGTTCCGCTTATGCCTCGTATATATTTTTGGCATACGAAAAGGAAAAGTGTAGACAAGGCGACGTTTTTATGGTAAATGATTTATGCCGCGGCGGGCGCAGCGTCGGGGTAATTGAGTGGGAAATGTTATCCACAACGTAAAACTCCACAGCTCCAGTGCCTTGAGTCTGGGACCGAGTGCGAGTCCATGCCACGTTGTTACCCGCTTCAAAGACAACAGCGACAACGCGCTGCAAGTGTAATTAATGCTGTGAATTTTGCATATTAAAAGATTCTTCCGCCCGCTCAGCCATCGAGCAGCCCAACTACCACTAGCTGTGAGGTACCTTGGCTAGCTAATCAGGTATGCAGCTCGAGATCTATGGATAAATGATGTAGAGTCAGCCATGTGCTAGTTCTAATTCTAATTTAAGATCCATTTGTATCCACTGATATACAAAGATACTTTAAATAACAGTAATAACTGAGAATTCTAATCGATCGGCATTTTATTAGCTCTTGCAGCTGCCTAGAATTAATTGAAGAGTGGAAATATTAATTCAGTATGATATACGATGAATCTGCCTTAATTCAAACCCAATCCCTTATGCATACAAATATATGCATATATATATAACAATTCTGTCTTCGATCTGTTCTGGCGTAAGGTTTGGCTCAGTTTAAAATATAAATTTAAATTCCATCTTCAAACTGGTTCTTAAGAGCTTGATTTATAATCAGCTAATAATCTTGATTCTCAGTTTTCTGTCATCTGATTTATGAGCATTTCGTAATATAATTTTTACTTGATTATTATTATTATTATTATTTTTTTTTTAATTAGATAGTTTTTATATATTCCATATAGCACCATATATAAAATTTATAAAATTAAAAAAAAAAGATATAATATATATAATGAAATCTTAATAAAATAAACTACAAAAATTTAATAAAATCAATTTTAAAATATTTATAAAAATAAATAAATGAAATCTTAAATCAAAAATAAATGAAAGGTAAAATATAATATCTGGTATGCCAAAAAGTCTACAAAAATAAAATGTTTTAAAACAATTTTGTAAGCATCTTAATCTTAACTGAATTTTAAAAAAACATTCCAAATTGCTTATATTTTCAGCTCTAGTACGCAGGATATTACCAAGTAGAGAGTATTGTGGAAGCGACAATCTGGTAGATCAATTGGGGATTTCTTGTATATTTTATATGGCCACAACTGCAGCTGATCCTCATAAAAAGCCGCGACACCAAATCCGTGTGGCGTGGCAAACGAGCCGTTGCCTCAGTGTTGCATGCAACCAGACACACACACACACCGACACACGCATATACAAACGTGTCAAGTTAGTCGCTCGCTTTGGTTGGGGACAGACAACCCAAAAGACGAAAATTTATTACGGAAATTTCATTGACAATTGTCACTGCAAGCTGGCGGCTGACGCAGACGTCGACGGCGACGGCGACGGCAACGTCGACAGCGCAGTTAACGCTAAGTGCGTTGCGGTGTTGGGGATTTGTTGCATGCTGTCTTATAAACCAAAATAAGCAACATGTGTGTGCGAGAGTGTGTGTGTGCGTGTGTGTGTGTGTGTCTCCTGGAGGGGGATGGGAGCAGCTACTTGTCTGCGGCAGCCGTGGCAGCTTATGGAAATCATATGGCAAAATGTCAACAAACAGAGTTTTAAACATATTTGGAATGAGCGGGTTTTTTTTCTCTATTATTATATTGCTGTGTGGCATGCGGCCCACAATTTGTTGTCGTTTTCACATTGGTATAGCTAACAAGTACAAAGTGGGCGTGGTCAAATGCCATAAAATGCGAATGCCGTGGCAATTAGCAGCTCGCCGTTTTCGTATGGCCAAATGTCAGCATTTGGCTGGGAAAATGATATATTGATAAACAGTTGACCAATTGGGAAATCTTGTCACAGATATCGTTAGCTAACATAAGTTGTTAGACCTAACAAATAGTAATGCCATTAACTCAAAATGCGGAATCTGACCTGGGTTGTCTATGGCTCGACTCTCGCACTCCACTGCTCCACCAATCCTTTGCCTTTCAAGCACTTAATCATGTCTTATGTCTGACGTTGTTTTGAGTTGACACTCAAAAGGTAATAATCACATCCCCAGCCAGCTCTAAATATAATTCCAGCACACCGAAATAATACAACATAAAAATCCATTGAGTAGCTCATCTTCAATGCCATCATACGAGGCGTCATGCGATATTAAGTGGAACACTTTGTCAACCCAAGCGGGGGGCGATATACGAACGAACTCCCTGTCCCTCCATCTCTGACACTCTCTCACTCTCTCTCTCTCCTTTATATAGGAGGGGAAAGTATGCAGCAAGCAGGAGGAGGGGCAGGCCTTAGGAGACTGACAGCCGCGTTATGTCCTCTCGGGGCACCGGATGTTGTTTGGTAATTATTTAGTGCTCGCTGCTGGCTGTTTCGTTGGCGTTTGATGTGTTTTGCTTTTTTGATATATATAACAACAAATTGCTGGAGCGCGTCCAAAGACAACAACAAACAATGCGACAACACACATAAACAAAGACATCATCAATAAAAAGCAAACCAAGAAGAGCAAATAAACAACAACAACAACAGCGAGAGCGAGAGCGAGAAGTTGGAGTTGGAGTTGGAGCTGGCTCTATACAAGGCATTAACTTTCAATTGGTTTTCGAAGGCAGGGACCGAAGTCATGGGAATGTTGATGGGATTATAAGTGATTTTCATCAAAAATGCAGCGCACGACACGACCGCAGCTACAGAACTGATATATACATACATATATAAACATATATGTATATGTATATATATAGTAATGCTATGTTATATAGTAATTCCTTGCTATATGGCTTGTTAAAGATTTTTGAAGAGCAGCGACGTGATAACTCAAAGCGAGACATCAATCGATTCGTCACCGTCCAAGCCAATCAGCCAGCAGAACTAACTGGGCCCCTGCCTCAGTTGGCTGCTGCTGCTGCTGCTGCTGCCCGGTGGCCGCAGCCCTTGGGGCCCTCTTTAAAATATTATTCATAATTCCATAAATTTAAGACGCAGTCGACGTCCAGGGCCCAGGCCCAGGCCCAGGTCCAGGCCGAGGCCACGCGACTTCCACTTGCGCCTGGAGAGCGCCTGCGCAGCGCGGCTTTTAAGCTGCATTTGTCATATGCAAACGTCTTGGCCCGGTTCGCATCGTTGCCTTTCAGTTGCTGCCGTTGCAAGTTGCTACAGCTCGGCTACATTAGGCCTAATGAACGTGTTCAGTTGTATGGGTGTCTGTGTCGGTGTCGCTGTCGCTGTTGCTTGGTGTCACTTGTCTTGGGTAGCCGGGTAGCTGCCCCCAAAAGGTGCTGTGATTACCCTGGCCGCTGGTCGACGGCATTAGCGCAGAAATATTTAATTAATGGTAATTTATGTGCACGTAAATTGTGCAAAGTGCCAAAGAGAGATAGAGAGAAAGAGAGAGAAAGAGAGAGAGAGAGAGGAGACTGACAGAAGCAGTTGTGCAGCACTTAGCTAAGCGTGCACCCCTGCCGTTTCTAGTTAACATACGAAATTTAAAAGGTTAATAGGGTTTCTCGCTCTCTCTTACTCTCCCTCTCTCCAGCTGTCTCTGTCTTTTTCCCTGCTGCCTGCGCCAGCTCAGCAGGAAGTACAAGTGAGCTATCAACGTAGCCAACTATGCGCGCTGCTGTTGTAAATATGCTAATTGACTGCACTTAAATGTCAACAATAAACTTACGCAACGGGCAAGGATTACAGCGCAGGAAGTGGACTAATTTACATCACATGAGCTGAACTCTTAAAGAGCCGTAACGGCAGTAAATACTCTTCATAGTCGAGTCGAAAATGTATACAAAATGCAAGCCAAATTGAGATTTAGCAACTCTCTATGGATCGCATACGAATCACATTACAATTCACTGCAACAGTTGCTGTGACTAAGCACAAGCAACTTCTAATGGGCAACAGTTGTAGCTGAGCCAAACAAATAAACATCTAAGCAAGGCAAAACAAAGCAGAACTTCAAAAATGGCCAACAACAACAGTTGGGCTTGCGGGGCCGTCTTTAACTGTGCTGCAAATCTTTTTCGAGAAATTGAATGTCAAAATAATTTGAAATGCTTTATGGCACTCGGAGTTGTTTAGCTTCTGCAGTTTGTATTTGGCTAACGGACAAGCGGATTACATGAAGTATGCTAGAATGCAGCAGCTCAAAGCAGCTAAATGCCATATGCAAATCTGCAGCAGGTGCTACTGCAACTACTTCTCCTGCTGCTGCTGCTACTCCTGCTGCTGCTGCTGCTGCTGGTGCAGTAGCCAAGGCAAACATATTCCAGCACTGCAAACTAATAAGATGGTGTATCTCTGGCATCGCTGTGTATCTGTGTAGCTGCAACAGCAGGAGCATCTCTAGCTTGGGGGACCGGTAGTCTGCTCCCTGATAGCTTCTCATTTTATTTCACCTTGTCACGTGCTGTGCCGCAGCGTTGGCAGCGTTGGCAATTTCTAGCATTTCAGCAAAAATATCCAACTACCTACGCCAGCAATGTATCTGTATCTGTATTTGTTTCTGCTGCTGCTGCTGCTGCTGCTGCCGTGGTGCTGCAGCTTTTTCATTAAACGGTAATTTCACACCGCCAAGAGACCAAGTGTGAGCGAGAGAGATAAAGAGAGAAAGATAGAGAGAGGGAGAGCACTGTGTACGCGCTTGGAATTTTTTCGGACATATATCGGCAGCTCCATGTCCGCCTGTCGACAAGATCCAAACTTCTAGCGCCAAGCTCCATCGCTGCCCAATTACAAGCAAGTTAAAATCAAGTACGAGGCATTGATTAGTTGCATGAACCGAACCCTCTTCGGTCGGAGCGAGGGGTGGGGTGGGGTGCCACCGAGATTAAAATGTAATCTTTAGCGCCGCAGTCATATGAAACGTGTTCGATTAGGCTTCGCTTTTGCGGCCTGCGATTGCGATTGCGATTCCGATTCCATCTGCTCGCTCCTTCTTGGCCAGCTTGGCCGCTTGGCCAACTGCTGTGCACCATGTAGGTGTGGAGTGGGCTAACTAAGACCCCCAGTGGTCAGTGCTGAGTGCTGAACGCTAGAGTTGCGTCCTACCTACGCATTAACCAAAGACATGTATGGAATTTGTCTATTAACTTGGCCAAGCGACAGAGACCCCAATGGCTTTAGTAGGTTTTACTTATGCGGCAATAGACACAATTTTTATATCTATGTGATTATTACACACATATTAGAAAAATAAGAGTTGCTCAGTTGAAAGTGCTTGACCAGCAAAAGCTGATAGGAATTACATAAGAGTGCCGCACCTGCAGACCTGCAGATCTGCAATCATTCAGGTCAAGTATCCTTAAATAGTTTGCCTCATCTATTAGATGGAGTTAACTGTGAAGCAATTTACTGAAAATCTCTTAAGTTTCGTGTGCAACCAAATTATGGTATGTAAATGTGTCAATCAGCCTCCCAGGCACCTCTGATCCCTGCTGCTCCATAGCTCTATTAGAGCTCAGGCGCCCAGCTGGCAGCTAAGCTCTTCATTGTCCTGCACATCCACTTGACAGCCTGGCGAAAGAGCAATAATATAATGCACGATTTATCCGATTTAATCGTAATGCAGCAGACAATAGAAATTTGAGACGCATTATGCTGCTCCCATGCTCTTAGACAGCTTTGCGCCTGTCTTGATAATGCTTTTCACTTGTTTACATTGGGGCTTAACCAAAGCCCCGACTGCCCGCCTATATGTGGATGTGCGTGCAGGAGCTTCCCCGTAGCTTTAACATGGCCTTATTCAATTTCAGAATATGCGTAAATGTAATTAAAATATCCTTTGTAAAGGCGCCGAAAACTCCACCTGGGCAATGTGTAAGCCATTCTGTGGCATTAGTTGACCACACAGTCCAGCTGTTGTTGTTGTTGTTGCTGTTGCTGGTTGTTGCTGCTGCACCAGATGTTGTTGTTGTTGCTTTCAGACACAGCCCGGCACATTACACGCTCTTTTGCATATTGTGCAATGGCCAAAGCCCAAACAGGCACCCAATCCGAGTCAGCAGGCGAGTCCGAGTCCGAGTCAAGCTCAAAAAGAGTTGCCGCTGCTGTTGTTGCCGTTGCCGTTGTAGTTGCCGTTGCTGCTGTTGCTGTTGCCTCTCCACTTTGCAGCAGGTTAATGTTTGTTTATTTGTTGGCCCCACTCGCACGCACGTCTGGCCTGACCTCTGGCCAGGCGAAGTGCAACAATCAAGGCGCACACAAACTGCTTACTGTCAAAAACACGCAGCAAGGCAAACAAACAAACAAACATGCAACGACGAACGTTCACAACTGTGCCACAGTGGATAGATTAAGAGGAATTTCACACAAATTATGAAATGCTAGCAATAATTACAAATCAAATAAGAATAGCTTCAACAATTGCAGCTTTATTCGTTCTCTCCTTTACTCTGTTGACGCTAGTGTTAGTAAATGCCGTGGACTGTTAACACAAGCGTGAGTAAATATCTAATTCTGTTATTGCTATGCTATCACTTACATCGATCTGTTAACGCCCAATTAGCCTGTTATACTTAACATTTTACTGATTTTCTGTGCTCTGGCCATTTTCGCTCTGGCCATTTGTGCTCCACTGTGTTTGGCTGCCACAAAAATGTTGCAACATGCCGTTGCTGCAACTTCTTGACAATGATAACACACAATGCGAAGAGCGCTGAGGGTTGACATGCGGCGGCAGCACCAGCAGCAGAAGCAGTAGCAGCAGGACTAAGGACACGCCGCTTTAGTGTGTAATTTAATTGAACGGACATAACAACCAACGCAGCGGGGCTTTTGCACTGTGCGAGTGTGTGCGTGCTTGTTTCTCTCTGCGTGTGTGTGTGTGTGTGTGTGTGCGGGTCTAAAGAGGACTCTTTGCTTAATTGAAAGCAATTAAGTGGAAAATTGAAAACTTTGGCAGCCATAACGGTTGACGTCTGACCGCCATGCCATACGGCCCACACACGCAAACAGGCGCACACGCATACACACACACACACACATACGTGCGCAGACAATGGCACATTTGCATTTGATCGCCACGCCCACTTTGCACACTCGTAAAAATGCAGAGGAGAAAAAAATGTGCAGTCACGTTCATGGCGGCGACGTTGACGCTGGCAGCGACAGAGACAGCAGCAGAGGCAGAGGCGGCGCCGCCATTTTGTGTGCTTCTGTCACTTTACATGCCACAACACACAATTGACAGCGCGGATATTTATGTAAATAATTTTTCGTGTTGCCGCAGCAGCAACAACAACAACAGCAGCAAAGGACGCACAACAAAAAGAATCAGAATTTATAAAATGCATTTTGGTTGACGTGACCATCACTCCAGCCGGCCGACCGCCCACGCCTGACCCCGTTAGCCCTCGGAGCCCCTTTGAAAAAAGCGCCCAAACACAAAAGGGCCAACAGTTTGATTTCTCTCACTCACAACAGCATTTGCCAGCATATTTCGGCTGGCTATCCCCTTACACAAGCCAATGCAGAGTGCAGCCGACAAAATGCAATAACAGTGCGCAACAGAACTTACAAAAATATGCTTAAATTTGCTGCGATACGCGGTGATTGAGCTAAGCTTAAGTAGCTTTCAATAAATGAATGAGCTTTCATGTAAGCGAGTAAGCTTTTGGTTTAAAGGCAGTATTTAACATAATTTCGTTATGTTTGGCTAAGTGGGAGAGAGAGGGCATTATTGAATGATACTATATATTAAGAATTGTAAGCATTTGCTTGAATGGAATAGCTTCCACATCCAGTTGGAGACTTGAAAGTAAGTTTATACAAATATTAAGTCGATTTTAGCTAAATAAAATGAGTCATAATGATAAAATGGCACAGACTTCATTCAAAAACGGCATTTTTGTTTAATCTGAGTCATGTGAAAACATAAAAAGAACTTTAATTAAATTCAAAAGATATTCAATAAATAGCTTAATTTATGCAGTTTCTTTCTGTAAATTCAATGCGAGGAAGATTTAATGACTCAATCATTTTACACGCTAAAAGCTGTAAAAGCATCTTTTGGCTAACCGCATTCATTCATGAGATTTAGCTTAAATTGAACAGGTTTTGGTTTAAGCAAATCTTAAATAGTATCATGTTGGAATATTGCATGAACTCTTAGTAGAACTTTCAATATTTGTATATAAATATTTAACAGTGAATATCAAAATTCAAAAGCCAACAATAACTAGATTACTCTTAAGACTTACTTAAGCACATCAAACTCTCCTAGACTCAATACAGCTGTCATTTCTCTCTAATTTAATGGTACCCACACAATTCCGATCTGTAAGGAAGTACACACACACACAAACGCACACAAAGACACATACATGGAGAGGTAGCACACCTAAGCTTGTTCCTCTTGGCGTGAGCAGATAATTTGCAGTAATTATGACGCATTACAAATGCAATTAATGCGCGTTGACAATTAATAATGCGACAAGAAATGTGATGCAATTAATAGGAACTTTACGCGCTGCATCCGATGGGCAACACCTCGCGACATGTCAATCGGCCAGGTGGGCAAAAAGGTGGGAAAAGCTTCAGTTTAAGTTCAGATTGCCAGAGGAGATAGCATTGAAACAGCCAGAGGGACGAACGATCATTTACCTAGGATAAGAAACTGGGGTACGAAACTTAAACTGAAGTCGGGTCGCCAGTCAAATATTAATGAATGTTCTTGGCTCGTAAACATGAAATGGGTAGATATCATTTATGTGTGAATTTATAATTTTTACGAGCGAGTGCACAATAAGAAATGAAAAGGGTCTTGAATTTTCAGAGTTTATCGAAATTGCCTTAATTTTTTGGACTGAACTGCAGAATATTTTTACCTCAACATATTTCCCTTTTTGGGCAAATCAATTTTGCAAAATTTGCAGCTTAGCTTGGCTAACAATATATTATTTGATTTTAGCATTTCGTGACAATAGTTTCCTGCAAATGCAATATATCGTTTTGGTTTGAAATTGTTAGCAAACGCAGCTGCAGCGGGCATAAATTGAATTCACCTTTCGATTTACGTAAGCGACGTTGAAATTTTTGTGGGTGGCCCAGCGCATTTCGGCCAATATAAATGGTAGTACTGGCCATAGCTATGGCTAACGGGTAGCGGGCGCATTTTTCGTCTAACACAGGAAATATGCTCAAAATGCGGCCGTGTCGGTTGTTAGTCGCTGCTGGCAGTTAAAATACAAAATACAGATACAAAATACAAATTGGACAGAGCAGAGCAGAGCAGAGCAGAAGCAGAAGCAGAGTAGAGTCAGGCGAGTACAGTTCAGTGCGATATTACGTTGTCGGTCGACTGGGCTAATTTGTCGGAAATGACGTTTTGGGCTTTTAGTGCGGAAGTGAGTGCCACACACACACACACGTGCATAGAAATATGCAAAAATGTATGAGGAAATGGTTAGAGTTGGCGAATGTTCAGTGCGTTTGCCATTTTTGGGCTAAATATTTCAAGTACTCGGCATGACACTTTGCTTAATTGCGCGCTCAAGTGACGCCTGCTAATTTAATTAATTTCCACCTGAGCGAAATGGCAGAAACTTTGGCAGGCCCAGCCTCACAGCCCGCACCCCTTGCCCCCCTCCGCGCTTACCTCCTTCTACCATTTGCCGTGTAATACACGTAATTGAAACATTCCTTGACCGAAGAAAAAGAATAAATAAAGAAATCTAGCCAGAAAGAAAAGTTACTTTTACCGCAATTATTTGGCACGTCTCCACTAATTAATTACGCCTTTTCGCAAGAGAGACAGAGAGAGCAAGAGCAAGAGGGTGACTGGCAGTGGGAGAGCGAATGAGTGGAGGCAAGTTTAAAATGTCCACATTTAATTAAATATGGCCAAGCGGCTCTATAATTAATTTCGGCACTGCAATTTTTGTTTAAAGAACAAAATGCCGCATAAAACACCGAGCAGACCAAAAAGAGAGAGAAAAAACAGTGAAGAAGAAGAAACTGAGGCAAATCTCAGGACGAGAACTGCACACGGGTTGATGTGGAGGAGTCGGTCGAGTCGAGTCGAGTCGCCGCCGTCTATGTGGGCCTGGGCATTAAAGTGTCAATATCCATTAGGCGGTCCTGATTGCTTAAGCTGCTTTACGCCAAGTTCTTTTCTGCTTTACAGTTGCCAAGTTTCTTGCACTCCATCTCGCTCTCCCTCTCTCTCCTGCTCGTTCTTTCTTTTTGTCAGAGTCTCTTGGCTTTTATTGTCCAGAGCACAATGACTCGCGTTGTACTTGGGTTCATTGTTTCAAATGAGAAACGACGCGAATTGGTTAGAACGAAATGGTTAGAAATGCAAATTAGTGCGGCTAGCGATAGCACGGCAGATAAGCAGCTATTTGAGCCGGACAGTCTGAGCAGGGAGTCTGGCAGCATGACAAAGCCCAAATACTCTACTGCGTCTGACCCACAGAGACAAGTGTAATATATTTGAGTTGAGCTGATATTGGGGTTGGACTAGACAAACAGATTAAAGAATGAACAAGTATGATGGAAGAGATGAGAGACAAATATTTTTGAATAGACCAAAAGAAAGTGTGTGTGAAAGAGAGGGAGAGAAACAGAAAGAGAGAGAGAGAGAGAGACAGCAATTAACTTTGTTACTTTTACAACTCAGTCCAATATCTAGCAATGATTATACCAATGATTATACTCTACCTTCATTTCAGCTCGACAAAAATAAGAAAAATTACACGTAGCCAATCTTTGTCATCTGGTGCCGTGCCTGATTTTGGATTACTGGATAAAGTAAATGGAAAAAGCTTTTAAGTTTCACTCATCTCAATTGGGGACAAAGGAATCGCGGGTCCAACGCAGAATCAACGGACTTTCAGCTTAATTGCTAATTACATAAATTCGCGGTAGACGCGTATCCGCATCTTGGGATCGACTCTCGCTCGCTCTCCGACGCGTCGCGACGGCCTCATATAGGGTTTCTGTCGTTGCCTTCAGTCAGCCGGCAAGCCATTTGCTGATTTATATTTAAGCACAAACTTTTAACTTTAACCAAAATCCCTTGGCTGCTGCCCGATTAGGCTCCCTCTCTCCTTGTAGTTGTAATTGTTGTTGTTGTTTATCGTCGTGGCTAGGGCAACAACAATAGCAGCAACCCTTAAAAGCTAAGCGCTGCGTGGCCTGTCGATGCTTGTGGTTCCCTTCAATTAACCTTTCATCTGTTTAACATGTATTATAAAATTAGACGCGGTCTGCTAGACCACACCAGCGCCCAAGTGGGCGTGGTGAGCTGAGGCTGCCTAATGTATGCGCAACCACAGCCTCAAGACATGACAACACTATTAAACAATATGTCCCTGTGCCACGGACATATGGAGCGGGTAAATCCTTGGGTCGGCGGGGTGTTTTGTTAATTAAGCGCAGAAAACGGAGGAACAGAAGCACTTGTCCCGCCACATGCCATTCACGAAATGCATTTAAAGTCCTGTAATTTATTTTATTTATGACTAACTAAACCGGTAAAAGTCGCTAGATACTTGTTTGTTTTATACAATTTATACACTTAACTACTTATTGAAAATGAAAAAAGAAATTATATTCTTGCAAATTGATTTAAGAATTCTCGATAATAATTTTTTCCACTATGTAGGTAGCTCAGTAATTTTTAAAAGTTTGCGCGCTGTTCTTAAGCAATTTTAATGGTAGCATTGCCCCTTGGTTAAATAATTAAAACAAGATATGGAAAACTTGGATAAGCGACTAATTTCCAGCGATGTGGCAGCTCTTAAACTGGGTGGCAGCCTGGCGACTTGTTTTTCTTTTGTTGCTTTCAGCTGTTTACCAACCACGTCACTTAGCCAATTGCTCGTCTTTTGAAACAAACCATGTAAATTCTGTTTTTACTACAATTTCTTGTGCTCTAGTTTGTTCTGTGTGTAAAATATGAAATTCGCTGATGTCTTACGTCGTCTGGATGCGTATCCACGCACCCTGGATGATTTCAGCGTACGCACAGTGGGCGGCGCCGCCGGTAAGTTTCGCGCTGTGTAAATAAACAAAAAATCTATCGATGTACTCTTTTCTTTGTGTAGTGACTATTATTAGTAGTAGTATTATAAGCCTGCTCATCTTTCTGGAGTGTCTGAACTACATGCGGCCTACGCTGACTGAGGAGCTATTCGTGGACACGACGCGCGGTCACAAGTTGCGCATCAATTTGGACGTCACGCTTCACAATTTGGCCTGCAATTATATATCGCTGGATGCGATGGACTCCTCGGGTGACACACACTTGCGCGTGGATCACGACGTGTTCAAGCACCGCTTGGATCTGGACGGAAATCCACTAAAGGAGACGCCCATCAAAGAGATTGTTGCCGTCTCGCCGCCAAATAAGAACAGCACCTGTGGCAGCTGTTACGGCGCTGAGCACAATTCAACTCAGTGAGTTCGTCTAATTCTACAATTCTAAAGAACTCTCTAACAATTGGTAAACTGTTGTAACAGCTGCTGCAATACCTGCGAGGATGTTCTGGATGCGTACCGCATACGTAAATGGAACATGCAAGTGGACAAGATCGAGCAGTGCAAAGGGAAATACAAGCGCACCGACGAGGATGCCTTCAAGGAAGGCTGCCGCATACAGGGCCATCTGGAGGTGAACCGGGTAAGCAGCACAGTAAGAGCTTTGCAAGATCTCAGCTAATATATGATGTCTTGTTTAGATGGCTGGCAGCTTTCACTTTGCGCCCGGCAAGAGCTTCTCCATACGCCAGTTCCACATACACGACTTCCAGTTTACAAATGTGAAACTCTCGCACACCATTAATCACTTGTCGTTCGGCGAGAAGATTGAGTTCGCCAAGACACATCCACTGGACGGGCTCCGAGTCGATGTTGAAGGCAAGTAGTACAAAGTTCATTTTTGGCTTAACAACGTGTCTATTGCAAATACTTATACATAGAGTAATTTTGTAAAGCATATTGCATTCGTAGGTAACTTAGAAACTTAGCCTTAGTTATACAGGGAAATGGGGGATAGTGGGAGGAGGCTGGGTATAAACTAATAATCATAATCGAAATGCAATCCAGTTGAGGGGAGAGCGATATACGTGTGTGTATCAACAGCGAATGCCGGTGCCTATGGCCATAAATGTACCAAAAGTGCCGCCGCCTTGTATCATCACCTTGCCAACGTTGTTAATCAGCTCACGACCACGCAGTCCGTATCTAAAAAAGTTATTTTTATTCAATTTACCGGCAATTACATAATGCGTGCCAGGCGCTTGCGTCACGCGACGGAAGCTGCCGGAATGTACTCTAAATAAGTCTTACCTGAGCGCGGAGAAGCCACCAAATAGTGCACCACTGGCCATGCCCACACAGAAGCCAATGGTGAAGCCAGTCTTCATCTTATCAAAGCATGTGGGCCCACCTTGGGTGGCGGAGAAGGATCCACTAGGCAACGGCATTTGGCCTTTGTTGCGTTGTTTTTGTTAAAGTTGTATGAATGTAAGCAAAAGTATAGCTTTTGCTACGATATGAATATTTGCTTTTTAGGCGTCAGTTATCTAAATTGCCTAAAAAACTAGAATTTGTATATTTTTGTCGTCGCCGACTCAAAAACAACAATTTGTATGTTGGCTTATTTGTAGCTGTCAGAATGTCAACATGTGTGCCAAAGCAGCCCTGTGTTAGAAAACTGAATTTTAGTCGCCAGCTGGCGCCAACGCATGGAGCTGACTCTAATGATATTTTCAATATGTAGATGGCGCTTGTGTGTTGTAGCAGAATGACACTCAATGGATTTAGTCTAATCTTAGCAATAGGAACTCGAATTTAAATTTAATTAAAACAGTTAATAATTAACCGGTGATATTTTTATTTGCAGAGTCGAAGAGTGAAATGTTTAATTATTACTTGAAAATTGTGCCGACGCTTTATGAACGCCACAGCGATGGTAAACCCATATATACAAATCAGTTCTCCGTTACGAGACATCGCAAGGATCTCACAGATCGGGAACGGGGCATGCCCGGTATTTTCTTTAGCTATGAACTATCTCCACTGATGGTCAAATATGCCGAGAGGCATGTGTAAGTAGCTGCGTAAAATGATATTTAATAAAATGTAAATTTATTATTATTGCTTCCAGTTCCTTTGGCCACTTTGCCACCAACTGTTGCTCGATCATTGGCGGCGTCTTCACCGTGGCGGGCATCTTGGCTGTGGTGCTCAACAACTCATTGGAAGCTATACAACGCAAACTGGAGGTGGGCAAGCTTAGTTAACGCAGCTATCCAATTGAGGACTATTCCGAGAATCTCTGCAGCTTTATTAGGCCTAACTTATTTCGTGTCGCTTCGAGTCTCTTACAATGCCGACAATTCGCTAAATAAAAGTGCATAATTTTATAATTTTACATTTATTTTATATGATTATATTGTAGTTGCTTTAGGTGGTTCGCTTGCCCACAGACAGAAACCCGGATGTATTCGAGAAGTACTTGGCTTCTGTGTGCGATCTCTCAGCTGCTTGTGGATTTACGATTTCCAGACCCTGCAACGGGGTAAATGCGACACTGGAGGCTGTGCCAGAGATTTGACGCTTCACGGTTGTGTTGCCTCCGTAGACCTGTTGCTTCTGTAGATTCTTCTGCAGCGTCTTGCTAATGCGCACCTTTGTCTTCTCATCCAGCTGAGGCAAGCGAATGCGACCGGTGCCCGTCTTGCCAATGGTGCCGCGCGAGTAGCCCAGATCGCCCTGATAGGCGTCCTCCTCGATCTGAAAGCGAAGTTTATAAATATTTAATACATATAAAAATATAGTCAAATCAGTATACTCACGTCGCCAAAGTTCATGCGATTTGCCTGCTTGCGGAACTCGGTCAGCGCGTAGCGTTCCTTCATCTTGCGCACGCGTTTGCCACCTCGCTTCTTCTTGCTGCCCTCGATGGGCTTTGGCAACGGCTTGATGAACTTCACCGGTGGCGGCTCCTGAAGCTTGTCAAGTTTTTTCTCAATGTCCTCCTTAAACTTCAAGCCGATCTCGCCGTGCACGCTCTCGTGGCATGCATCCACACGCGCTGCGAGCACCGACTTGGCAGCCACAAGCCTCGCTGCTTTGCGTCGCAGATCGGGCGCCGTATCCTGCACAATCTGTGAGTAGTAAACGTAGCCAGTGTGTGGCAACATTTGGGTCTGGGAGAAGCCCGACAAGGTCTTTTTCTGCGAGCCAAGCACCTGCACATTGCAAGCCGGCATTTTGGAGAGCTTGGTCAGACCGCCGGCAATTCCCAACAGTTTGGCAGCTGTTGAGGCGCCCACAATCATGGACAGGTTGGGCGCTATGAAGGTCATGCGACTCTCAACGTATTCATAGATCTTCGATTTAAAATTGTTTAGCTCAATTGCCATTTCGCAGGCCTCATCGATCTTTGCTTTCTCAGCGGCGGTTAGCATGGTGCTACAAAAGCATTATAATGGATTAGATGTGATCATTGGTCATATACATTATAACTTACCCCTGTGTGGTAGACGCAGTCACAGAGACAATCATAATTGTTGCCTGAGTGAGTATGGCCTGCAGCTTCTCATTGTTCTTGACTTGATCCAAATCGTTGCCCAGCTCCTTGACAGCCAGCAAGTACTCGATTTCGCCCACAATGAGCGAGTCTAGCTCCGGAAACCGCTTCTGATACTTCTCTTTGGTAAACTTGTGTATTATGGAAATCTCGTTATCAATGTCCACGGCAATCGCGTTCGCCTCCACAATCAGACAATATTCCGGATCTGATTCCACGCTGCCCAGCATTTCGGCGGCGCTGCGTTGTCGACTCGCATAATGCTCGATTTGCTTTAGAGTGTTCTGCAGACGATCGGAGTCTCGCAGCTTGCACAGTTCTCGCACAGATTGGACCTTGACATCGACTTCCATGAGATTAGGCGCCGGCTTGAGCAACTTTTCTGCCAACTCGTGGTTGAGCGCTGCCTGCTCAACATCGTCGGCATCTGCCATTTCGGCATCATCAATATCATTGTCATTGTCCTCCTCCAAATCTGCGAGTAGTTCATCCGCTAGCGACATTGTTTATATTAATATTTTTGTTTCTTTTCCGGAATAATTTTAAACGTTTTCGTTGTAAACAAAACTTTTGCTGCGTTGCCAACTACAGTGAGCATATGCTTTATACAGCGTTGCCACACTTTTTGTGTAGCTATGTCAAGAATGAAAAACATATGTGCGCTCCGTTTATGTGCAAATTCGAACGGTGGAGCAGCCAGTTTGCTGAGCAACAGCTGTGTGCTGTTACGCTGCTGTTATTGCTCTGCTATTTATTTGCCGCTTAATTTTGGCGCAGATTTTTGGCGTCATTTGTTTTCTTGGTATTCGTCATTTGGTAGCCTGGCGAGGCGATTGAAATATGTCCAAGAAACTAAACACTAGTGCAGGTGGTACGCCCAAGAATACGCTGTTCAACTACTTTGCCAAATCGCCAGTCGTTGACAAAAAGAAACTAGCGCCGAGCAATGGTAACAATGGAGCTGAGCTCCAAAAAGAGAATCTCCAGAATGGGAATATTAAGGAAGTGAAAAAAGAATCCAAGCCAGTTGCCAGACGTAAATTGCCAACAGCTACGGAAGACAGCGACCAGGAGGAGGAGATTGGCAAAGGTAAACGTAAGCGCATTGCATTACCCGAATCAGAGAGCGAGGAGGAATACGAATCCAAATCGGAGCCAGACTTTTCCGATGATGGCTCAGACTATCAGCCCGATGCCAAGGAGTCTACCTTCAGCGGAGATAGTGCCAGCGGTGAAGAAGATGATGATATTAGTGAACCTGGCACTGAAGACGAGCCTACACCCAAGAAGCAACGCAAGAAGTCCGCAAAAAACTTTCTTAACAACAATAATAATGAAGAGCCAGCTAGTAAGAAGGCTAAGATTGAGACGCCAGCCTTGGTTGCAGGCGGCACCTTCATGGAAAAGCTGCAGCAGCTGCAAAGTAATGCCAAAAAGGATGCTGCTTACGATGAGATCGTGACCACCACATCGAATCTGGACGAGCCCACTGTCTGGCCACATCAGAAGCTGGACTTCTTGCAGCCGGACAAGATCAAGGACAAGGCTGGCCGGCGACCAGACCATCCCGAGTACGACAAGAGCACATTGCATGTGCCCGAGAAGTTCCTCAATACGCTGTCGCCGGCCATGCGCCAATGGTGGGTCCTAAAGGCAGACAACTTTGACTGCGTGCTATTCTTCAAGGTGGGCAAGTTCTATGAGCTGTATCACGGCGATGCCGATGTGGGCGTCAATGAGCTGGGCTTTACCTACATGCGCGGCGAATTCGCGCACTCGGGCTTTCCGGAAATCTCTTTTGATAAGATGTCCTCCATACTCGTAGACAGAGGCTATAAGGTGAGTAGAGAAATTCTTAAGGGAGTGCTCTTATAATATCTGCGTCTTCCTTTCGCAGGTCGCCCGTGTGGAGCAAACGGAGACACCGGACATGATGACAGAGCGTTGCAAGCGCATCAAGTCCACTAAATACGACAAGGTTGTGGCTCGCGAGATCTGTCAGATCACAGATCGAGGCACTCAAGTATTTGGCTCGCAGTGCGCCATTGGCCCCAATCATCAGCCCAACTATATGCTAGCCATAGTGGAGCAGGATGAAGGCACCAGCAGCAAATATGGCATTTGCTTCATAGACACCTCCATTGGTGATTTCCATGTGGGTGAATTTGACGATGACAAGAGCTGCTCTCGCCTCTTGACACTAATCTCCCACAACATGCCCGTGCTGGTGAGTATTTCCAATGCTCTCATGTGAGCACTATATTGTTAACCGTATTTCTTCTCTCAGTTGCTCCATGAGAAGGCTGCGCTTAGCTCTCGCACTCAACAGATTCTACGCACTGTTCTGGGCGGCATACAGAAGGAGCAGCTGCCGGGAGCTGGCAGTCAGCTCTGCAGCGCAGAGAAGACGCTGAAGCTGCTGGCGGAGCGCTACTATGCTGGCACTGGCAACGAGGACAACTGGCCGCTGGTGTTGCGCACCATGCAGTCGGACACGGATCACTTGGGTCTCACGCCTGCAGAGCCCTATAAGTTGGCACTTAAAGCTTTGGGTCAATGCATTCACTACATAGCCAAGTGTAAGCTGGAGCCCAAGGTGCTGCCTATGGCGCGCTATCAGTTGTATGTGCCGCCCGATGAACAGCAGGAGGAGACGGCGAAGCCAAAATTAACCTCTGCACCGCTGCAGCGCTCGCACATGGTCTTGGATGCAACCACATTGTCCAATTTGCGCATTGTTGGCGAGGAGCACTCGTTGCAGTCCACGTTGGACCACTGCTGCACCAAGTTTGGAAAGCGGCTGCTGCACCATTGGCTCTGCGCGCCCAGCTGCGATTTGACTGTGTTGCGCGAGCGGCAGGAGGCGATTGGCGAGCTGCTGAGCCAGCCGGATGAGCTGCAGCAGCTGCGCGCCTTGCTGGCGCCTATGCCGGACTTTGAGCGGCATTTGGCTCAGATTCATTTGTTTGGCAACAAATTCATAAGCCAAACGGAGCATCCAGACTCCAGGGCCATACTTTTCGAGGAGAAGCTCTACAATAAACAAAAGCTGCGCAGTTTTATGAGCATCCTCAAGGGATTTGAGACATTGATGCAGTTGCCAGAGATGTTCCAACGATGTGAAACGACGCTACTGAGGCGCTTGACTCAGCTGTCATCCAATGGGGGCAACTATCCCGACCTCAGCAAGCAGCTGAAGTTCTTTGAGAACGCCTTCGACCACGAGGCAGCTGCCAAGGCGGGCGTCGTCGCCCCGCAGCCGGGCATGGACGCGGACTACGATGAGGTGCAGCAGCGCATAGCTGAGGTCGAGGAGCGTTTGCAGGCCTATTTGAAGGAGCAAGAGCGTCACTTTGGCTGTCGCGTTACCTACTTTGGCTCCGACAAGAAGCGCTACCAGTTAGAGGTGCCCGAAACACATGCCCACAAGGCCAACAAGACGTATGCGCTGGAGGGCCAGGTGAAGGGTAAGAAGCCAGCTCGCCGCTACATCACTACGGAGACCAAGGCGATGCTGAAGGACATGCAGCAGGCCGAAGATGCCCGCAATGCTGTACTCAAGGACTTGGCGCGTCGCCTCTTTGAGAAGTTCTCCAATCACTACGAACAGTGGAAGCAGTGCATCGACTGTGTGGCCACGTTGGATGTGCTCGCCGGTCTGGCTGAATATGCGCGCCAGCAGCTGGTCATCTGTGTGCCAGAGCTCGTGTCGGGACAGGCTCAGCCCTTCATTGAACTAGAGGAGGGCTATCATCCATGCGCCAATCCATCTACATATATACCCAACGGCCTGCAGCTTGGCACAGAGACGGAGGCCCCCCTGTCGTTGCTCACTGGCCCAAATATGGGCGGCAAGAGCACATTGATGCGGCAGCTCGGCTTGCTGGTCATCATGGCACAAATTGTGAGTAGCCGTTGGGAATGAATTGATTTCAGTGAATAATTACAATATTTTGCTTAGGGTGCTCACATTCCTGCGGCCAGCTGTCGGATGTCGCTTGTGGATCGTATTTTCACTAGGCTGGGCGCTCAGGATGACATCCTGGCTGGGCACAGCACGTTCCTCGTGGAGCTGAATGAAACATCGCTTATACTTAAGCATGCCACACCGAATTCCTTAGTGCTGCTCGATGAGTTGGGACGCGGCACGGCCACATATGACGGCACCGCCATTGCAGCGTCTGTGGTGAACTTTTTGGCCAATCTGAAGTGCCGCACCTTGTTCTCCACGCACTACCACAATCTGATTGATTTCTTCCACATGGACAAGCGCATTACCCTGGGCCATATGGCCTGCATGGTTGAGAACGAGGACAATGCAGATCCCACCCAGGAGACGGTCACCTTCTTATACAAATACACAGCGGGCGCCTGTCCCAAGTCGTACGGCTTCAATGCAGCCAAGCTGGCGGGCATGCCACATGGCATTATTAAACGCGCTTACGAGGTAGCTATTGTATTGCTTTCTGGTTGACAAACAACTATAATTTCTTATCTTCCTAATAGCTATCCAAGAAAGTTGAAGCAATTGCACTGCAACGCAAAATCACAGCGAAAATTGTGACAGCAACGGCACTTGGAGATAACAAAAAGCACGAGAGACTTAACAACTTGAAAGATTTGCTTATGCAGCTAAAAATGTGCCATGTGTGAGCTGCAGCTGCTGCTGCTGGTGCTGGTGCTTCTGATTATTATTATTATTACTTATAAACTGAAGCCAGCTATGAGGGAGGCTAAAATTTGAAGAGCCAAGCGTTAATATTTGTTAAGTATCGTTTTAATATGTGTGCACAGCTTGCATTGCTGTCGTCGATATTATACGACATTTTTTGTATACGTTTGCTTTTTAAGCTCATCCAAAATACTTTGAACACGAATGCCATAGGTTTATCCATACACCTGATAATAGTATTTGAAATAGTGATTAAGAATTGAGCGTCATTTGTTGTATTTGTTGCCATTGTTTATTTTCTTTTCTTATTACTTTTTTTTTTATCACAGTAAAAATTAAAAATTAATTCAATACATAATCAAAATACACATATGATATTAAATGCTTACAAATTAAATATTACCGAATAAATATATATATATGTAATGCTAAATATTGTAAAACACACACAGTTCAATAAGTTCACAACTAAAATTAACACTTATACACATTACTGAAAATATATATTATATATATATATAAATAATACCGAATGGGTATACATAAGTACATTGGCTAAGATAATATCCTAATATTGCGAAATAATCTAAACATAAGTAATAAGCTATATATACCAAGTCAGCTCAAAGTGCTAGAGATCTGCTATAGACCTGGCTGCCAACGGAAACTAAATATTATTCTCAGCAAGTGTATAAAATAGGAATGTTTGTTGTTGTTGTTGCTGCAGCTTAAAAGCTAACGTACAGATTAGGGCTCAGACTAGTCTGAGTATTGCGCTTGTTTGTTGTGCGATGATTATCTACTATATCTGTTGATCCAACTAAGAGCAAGACTATGCAATCGAGACTATCTAAATATGCAAAATATAAAAAGGAAATGATCTTGACTTTGTTGCTTACAAAAATGCTTACAAAACGATCTATAATTATGTATGTGGTATATACGTACGCAATCGGCTTACGATCTACATATATATAAGCTATATATCGCATACAGAATATATGTATGTATATACTAACTCCGCTAATGAACATTCATTTTGTGTGTCCGTATGTCTCTGTGTCCCATACGTCTTTGGCCTATGCACTAAATTGGACTTGCTCTTTGAACAACTGAAATATACATTGAGTACTATATAATTTGTATAACTATGCTAATTTATGCTCAATTTATTTTGGATTTTTACTTTCCTCGTATTGTATATGTTACAAATGATCTTCGCGGGATCTTTAGTCTATATATAGGCTAGTTTCTATGCGCTTGTCTCTGTCTCCTTGCATCTGACTATCCATAAGCGTTTTCTCTCAATCCTGGAAGGAACATGTTTATTCCTCGATTTATACCGAGGCTTTTGCCCCATGCTCGTTTGATTTTCGATTTGCTCATGCATGTGAATATATATATATATAAATACATATACATACATACATATTTTTGTGAAGCACTTAGTTCTAGCTAGAAAACCAATTTGTTTCGGTTCTTCGTTAAAAGCGAAGGGGAGTGCTTGCTTGCTTGTCTTTGCTTCGTTTCTTACAATACAGTACAAACAGATTTCTACAAAAACAACAACAATATACTGTATAGCCACACGTATTGGATTTTGATTATGTAAAGACACCTGCGCCGTCCACTATCTGGACCACGTCACCCCCTCAATCATCGCTAATCACGTCCATGCGCGCCTTGAAGTTGCGCCACGAGCCCGAGGTGCAGACCCCAGGACCCCGCCACCATTCGTTGATGTCCGAGTACCAGCTGGACTTACGCAGCTGATCCTCGTTGTGGAGCGTGGAGCAGACGCGGCACCAGAAGTACGTATTGATGAACTCGCCGGTGCCCTTCCACTTGAAGTACGAGTTGTAGAGCTCGTCATCCTTGTCGAGAATGTGCAGGTACTCGGCCAGCTCTCGGGGCGAGGCGAACTCGTCCACGTGTATATAGGACCGCCGCGGAGCACTCACCTCGTAATCCTCGGGTCGGGCGCCCATCACAATCGGCAACACCTTGCGATTCAGTGCATTCACAAAGAACTTCTCCGTGATGTAATCCTTGCAGTTGGAGTTCTCGAATGCCAAGTAGAACTTGTAATCGTTGTCCAGTATATCGAAGCACTTGTCAGCGGTGCTCCGGGGGCATTTGAAATTGCCACAGCCACCATAGATATCCACCTGCAAGAGAGGGGATTAAGATAAGCATTAAAGAGATAGGGAGAGAGCGAGATATCTTATCACCTCAATGTGTTTTTGGAGCTCGTGTGCGTACTGCAGTCGGCCGTTGCGTGCTCCGCAATTGGAGACGAACCAGGCAACCTTTTTCGTTTTGTTCAGTGCATAGTTGTGATCCTGCTCCTGCTGCTGCAGCTTCGTGTCATAGTATTGCCACTTCTCATAGGGCGCCATTACAGTGCTGTCGCGTCTGTGAAGAGGATTTAAGCAAGGTCAACTCTTCTCTCATCTAACTCACCTATATGTGGCCGTCCAGTTGATGGCGTCTGGCACCTTGACGTTCTGTGTGTGGTAGGGACATTCCAGGTAGTACATCATGGTCACCTGCTTGCGATTGCTGGGCCGGCGTATGCCCGTTGGAATGTAGTTATCCTTATATAGTATCATGTCTGCCACGCTGGCCAGATCCCTATTGGCAGTCAGCTCGCAGGTGTCCACGGGGCACTTGGAGCGCAGGAAAACCTCTCGCCCCT
This sequence comes from Drosophila navojoa, assembly GCF_001654015.2. Next base: position 331,529 of record NW_022045934.1, read on the forward strand.
TCTTCACATTCCACGGACCCAGTCCGTTGTAGAGCAGGATGGTTTTCAGCTTGCCACTCGCCTTGATCTGATCGTAGTTGTGTGGCACGTACATCAGCTGATTGATGACGCGGTCGTTGTGCGGATCCTGGTGTGGGAATAGTTTGGGGGCATGCTGCTTGCGGGCCTTGCGATTGCTGAAGGTCTTCGCCGGCTTCGGGTAGTATTCGCCATTGCGAAAGAACCAGGGCTTGGCAGTGGGCGCTGGTTCAGCGCGCTTATCGGCTGCAGTATCGGACTCCGCCTCTGCCTCCACCTCCTCGCCCTCGGCCTCCAGCTGCTGTGGCTGTGACTCAGCTGGGTCGGGCAGGGAGTCAGGCGAAGCTGGCGGCGCTGAAGCATATATCACTGTGGCATCCACCAAAGACGAAGTCTTCACCTGTTTTGAACTAATCTCACGTCGCTGCTGGTGCAGCGGCGACGCTGCGGGCGTTAGAGCGGGTCGCGTGATTCCCGACTTCCATATCTCCTTCTCCCTGAAATCGCCAATATAAGTGTGCACCTGACCTATTTGCTCTATATATGTATTATTTATTTATGCTTTACTCACTTGAGATTGAACCCGAAGATTAGAAGCAGCGCACAGATCAGCGTAAAGTAGAAATATTTCTTCAGCGAAATTTTCGGACGTCGCATTCTGAACACAGCTCTCGGATGTTACCCCCTGGAGTCGATTTGTCAATTAGCTCGCGCGTTGCAGCTGGATCGCTCACTCACTGTGTGGAGCTCAAAGTTGGCTAACGGCTCAGCCAGATAACCTGGCCATGTTTCTGTGCGATGTTTGTAAACAATTTCATAGACATTTCTTTGATCTACATATACTCTATGTGGTACGAGTATATGTATGTATTTTCAGTAAACATGCAGATCAATTCACTTGATAGCATTTAACAACAGCATTTGACTAATTACCTTTGTTAATGATCTGTACGATGCGTTCGCTTCGGTTTGTCCGTTCGTACTCCGCTCCGTCGATCTATGCTAGTCCGCTGCCCTCGCACGAATAACTGTGCTTTGTACTCTAACCCTATATCGAACCGCAATTGAGTCGCGGCCACGTTGCGTCAACTTTTATCTGCATAAATTATGACACATCCAATGAGGGGCGTCTAAGAGACCCTTTTGATGATGACGCTTTTAATTGGAACAGCTACAACGTCGTTGTCATGCCCTCGGGATTGGTAAAGTACTTCTATATAAATTTCAGAATAAATTGCAAATTTTATTTGGATTTCTATTATATATAGATATAAACACTTAATGCACATTTCACGCTTCATTTGGTAGACTGTGACAAATCGGTTTTTATAAGAAATACTCCATGAAAATACCCAGATAGGGTACACTGTCTTCCTGCAGAAGTAGCTAACGGGGAACAGGAATTTACTGGTACTTGAGATGTACTGATTAGTAATATATATAGTTTCTCAATGCAGGGTATTTCTTTCTTTTCATCTCCAGCTGCTGCCTCGAGGAGCTGTGCTCAATAACACAACGGGGCGTATGCGCAATAAAAGAAAACTATAGCCAGATAGAGTCAAAGCAAGCCAGCTTTTTATGCCCCTCCATCCACTCCCTCTATCCCCTCCGCCTACTGCCACACACATAGGCAACTAATTACAGTCGAGCAGCGCTTTACTTGGACTTAGCCCAGGCAGCTTCATTAGACGGCATTCAGAAGCGGAAAGGAATGGAATGCAGAACTAATCAGAGCCATAGACCAGGCGGGGAAGTTATCTATTCAGCCATGCAGCCATCTATCAAACGTCATTTACGAAACTATTTTGCATACTCTTTTGCGGCTCAGTGTGCTCAGTGCTTTGCCCTGCGGCTGCAACCAGGAATTGGAATTGGAATCGGAGCAGGGGCTTGGGCTGGGGCTGGTGTTGTGGTTGGTGTTGGGATGTGCTGTTAGGGGGTTGCAATGGGGTGCATGTGAGGCCAGTGTGGCTTGTTGTGGCGAGTCTCTTGAGTGCTAGTTTTATAGTGGCTACCACAGGACGCGAGCTGACTGACTGACTGACTGACTGGATGACTGGCTGGCTGGCTGGCTGGCTGGCTGGCTGGCTGATTGCTGGCAGCTTGTCTATCGCTGTTTTTGACGGTTTTGACAAGCCAAACAAACGAAGACGAATAATGCCCACAGCGGCTAGAGCGAGAGAGAGGGAGAGAGAGGGAGGGAGGAAAGGAGGCAAGCAACTTTATACTCCAGAACTCATAAAAAATGTAGTTATAGCCTTTCATTCATGTTGCAAAAGTAGGACTTCTCTGGCATGTTGCATACAAAGCAAATGTATAAAGTATGCACTGTGTGTTTGTGTGTGTGTGTGTGCATTGGGGTGATTACGCTATTCAGTGGTTGATTGTAGCTACTCGCATATTGCCTTCCATTCGGGTACATTGCAAACTTCCCCCTTAATTATTGTCGATAGTTCTGCTGCTCTAACAAGTTTTGTCGCTTTATCACTTGATGAGCTTGAAGCTTGGGCATGGCAGCGTTATGTTTTGCTGATATGAAATTAAACATGCTTTTGGCACACAACATTATTGAATAGTTTCCAGTATTTCTTAAGAATCTAGCTATGGAAGTGTAATCAGTTCAACAACATTTCAAGATTAATGGAGTACCTAGCATTCCCTAAGAATATATACATTGCATATCTGTATTAATAGATTTAGATATGTAATTACCAGATAGATATTAAAATACTATATGAACTTTACTATTAAGGGTTGATATTCTAGATTTTTAGTAAAGAAAAGTTTAAGTTAAAAATGGAATTCCTTAATGAAATATAAATAAACTCGAAAGCATTCCCTATATTATATCTATATGATATATCATTAACCAATTGTCATTCCTTCATAGCTATCTATCAACTTCCCTTGGCAAATCAAGCACCTATACAAAGCTTATTCAATTTATATTTATTTATATATTTAGTTGTTGTTGTTGTTGGCTCTGCTGTGTGGTTGGGGAGCTTCTTGTCAAGCCACTTGATCCCCTGCATTTAGTATGTCAATGGGCTCATGGACGGACCAGCTCTTGACTTGCATGCATTGTTTTCATAAATATTCTATGGTTCGTTCGTGCTTAAGGCGGGGGGCGTGGCAAGAGGCTCCCATGTTGCTGTTGTTGTCTGTGCTTCGCACGCTGGCCCACTCGACTTTGGCGTTGGCTGGGGGCAGGAGTGCCTTTCATAGGCAAATAACCAAATGAAGAAATGGGCTTTCTGTGGGCCCGTTAGTTCTGCGTTCTAGTTCTACATGCGTTAGTTCTACATGCGACTACTAATACGCTTATATTTTTAGCTCCACACGCGCCCTCACATGTGAGTGGGGCTTACGCACAATTTATGACGCTCGCCCTGTCGCTTACACTGGGGGCGGTAGGGGCTTTCCCTGCTGACATGGAGTGTACGGCTTGAACTGTAGTAGAGTCAGCTTTAGCACTTGCATTGCCAGTTGCACCCACCCCGTTCGGGATAGACTAACGGTAACGCACGCACATGTTAGTCTGTCTGTCGCACATATTTATATCCATGTGTGTATGTGCGTGTGTGGAAATTACTTTTTCCTTTGTCTTAATCAATAATGCCGTTGTTTAACATTCTGACTTTTGGAGGTTAAGGATACATTTAACCCAACCGTACTTTTTTAAACATGTGGCTCTACTAGTGAACTCAACTTACACAAATTTTGTTAGTTGCTTTGATTTTCGTTTGATTTTCGCTGAGATTTCTATTTCAGTTAGTGGCAGTAGCCAATTTTGGTTGCTCTCAGCATATTTTGCACGTTTCTGCACATCGCTTGATGTTGTTTTTCTGTTTGCACAACACACTGCGAGCACACACACACACTCACACACACGCGCGCACACAAATTCACGCACAGACACGCCGTTGCTGAAGAAGGCGCGCCGCTTGTCCTTTACGTTTTCACGTAACTTTTGCAACTGCGCTGCCAATGTATATAATAATTAGACTCCGGCCAGACAGCTGGGCAGCAGACGCAGCGAATAGGAGCGAACAGCGAGCGGCAGAGTGAGAGAGCGGTGCGGCAGAGAGAGAGCACGCAAGATGTGGCTATCACTAAGCAATGACAATGCTTTACTAATTTATATATGTGTGTATGTGTATGTTAGATAGCATTAGTAAGCTTAGTTAATAAACAACACATTTGTTTGCGCCTAAAAGATACTTCGGCATTCGAATACACGTATGCATGTAGACAGACAGAGTTCAGCTGCGCTTGCAATTTGTTTAGCAACTGATGCGCAAGCGCTGCCTGCGCTCTATGAAACGAGAGAGGGAAAAAGAGAGCGAGAGAGCGCCGAAAGGTAACAATAAGAGGCTGAACAAGAGCTATGAAATAAACAAATGAGACGCGTCGCCAGCTGTCGGTAAATGCGCGCCTTATCAATAGAATGCACAGGGCGGTTTTTCCTATTCTGTACGCCACCCCTTTTAAAAGCAGAGCACTTCGGTTCGTGTCCCAGCTAGGTTTGTAAATCGACTTATCGACTTGTGGTTCTTAGATAAAATCATACATATTAATATAATTTTTTCAATTTATTATAAAACTGTTCATAAATACTATTCCATTCACATCTTTATATTTCGAAAGGCCTTCACGTTGCTCGTTTTGTATATTATTTTCAATTCTAATCACTTACGACTTAGCCCGCTGCCTTAATGTTTATATACTCTGATCTTAGCTATGAGACTTAGGCATAGTACAAATAGATATACATGCATACACACACATATAACACATGGTCTTTCTAAGCTGAATTAAGTTCCCCATTAAAAATATATGCGTCTATACTATAATCTTAATTTGAATGTGTCTTAAGCTAACATTAAATATACATATATATATATATATTTAGTCTGACTGTCGGTTAACCAGAGCTGAAGGACTCGTACACATTGGCGCCAACCATCTTCGATTTCTCCGACACTACATAAAAGCTGAGCAGCTGCGTCGGCAGATTATGCGGCCGGGCAGCGCTATCGTAGCCATGCGAAGTGAGTCCACTGATAATGGGTATCAGTTTGGCCAGGGCTAGCAGAACCTTATTCACGTCAAACAGATTATTGTTGTTGCTCTGCTTGGATTCACCATTCAGAGACTCTTGCTGTTGTAGCTCGCCGGGCGCCAAATGCTGCAGAGTTTCGCCCATCGACTCGGCAATGGCATCACAGCTGAGCACAAAGCCGCGACTCACATTGTGCGCGCAGACACCAATGCAATCCTCGCTCTCGAGCAGATCTAGCGTCTCGTTATACATCTGTTGCAGCAGCGGAGAACAATTGAATCTCTCTTGCAGGCGGGTTAGGTCAGGCAGCAGGTATTTACTCATCTTCGAGTTGGGATCGTGCCGTGTGTCACCATTGATGGCCATTTGCAGTGACCAGAACAGCTGCTCCGTATCGGCCAGCGTCAGTTGACGAGAGAGCGGCATCGACTTCAACACCTCCACAACCTGGCTGCGTATAAATCGAGCCAAATCTCGTATGCCATCGTGTGTGATGAAATGACGGATGAGTGATAAATATTGCTGCTTCAGTTCATCCGTTATTTGCCGCTGCTCTGTCATGATGTCACGGTAGATGTAACCACCGAGCAGATTGAGCTGCACGCGCAGCGCAATCACCAGCATGGAGGAGGCGTAGACAAAGGTGGCTAGACGCGTGAATGCGACGATTTTCATTTGCTCCCACAGCTCCAGTTTATTGGGTGGATTCTGGCGGAGCTGTTCTAATAGCTCGTCTGTGCTGCACTCGTGCAACACCGCCTGGCACATCTCCTCGCCCATTCCCAGAATCACCTGGTTGCAGGTGCGTTCCGTTGACTCAAAGTGGTGCATTCGCCGTGTACGTTCAAAGAATTCTCTCGCCTGCTTCTCCTGGTATTCCACTAGCTTGCGTTGCGCATAGCGCGCTGCATAGATGGTGCCACCCACCAGAGCGCCAGTTACAATAAATTTACGTCGGTGGCGTGACAGAAAGTCTTGCAGGCGCGACAACATTATTATGAGTACCTTCCCTCGTGTGAGACCTTTTAAGTTTGGTTGGGAATATCGACAGCTGCTGCCCTTGCCTCCGCCTCTGCAATTGAAAAATTCTATTAATTCTTAATGTTCAAAGTTCAAATATGCGAGTTTGAGTCTACCACGTCGGCGACTTCGGTCCGAATAGATTAGATTAGGCTAATACCGACGAAATGCTTACAAATGGTTTGTGTTGTATGTTACGGGGCACCTCTGTGCCGTGTATTTGTTCTATGGAATCGCAATTATTTATTGATTCCGGCTTTGATCACTTCCTAATTCGTGGTTGGCCCCTTTGCTGGTTTTTAATATGTTGTGCAGTTTGCACGCGTGGAATGTTTTGTTTATATGTGTCTGAATTAAATTTTCTCTATTTAAGTCAGCATACTTGGATTTATTATTTCTTTTGCACTAATGTAATATTTGTTTAACATTTATGGAAACAGTAAAGCACTTGTCTGTAAATTCTTTGTGTATTAGCGCCTAAACAGGGCTGGCATACGTTTATTCCACCAGGGCTACTATCCATGCGGTGCTTCACAGCACTACTATTCTAAATCAGCTGTTTGCCTTTCAGACACCGTTAATCAAAATGATTTAGTTTTTAGCATCTAAATTTTAAGTAGAGAGTTAATCCATTTGGTTTTCAAAAATAAACAGCATGGTTTAGACAGAATATTTTTAAGCTTGGCTTCTTATCTTTATTACATTGGATAATTTGAATGAAACGTACCGGGTGGTCCTTGGCTAAATTACAGACTTATTCACGAATTACTTTCAAATTGAAGATTTATTCAAAATGGGCAAGAAGAAGTCCCTATATTGTAACTTTATTTTATTTATATTAATAGATTTGCTGAAGCGTCTTATGTTATCAGCGTACTCTTCTTTGTTTGCTATATTTTCTAACACTAAAAGATATATTTACATGTGTGTGTGTGCGTGTTTGATAAATGTGCTCCACTGTAGTGGGCGGCAGTGTTTACAATGTCGTCAACGGAGCGTAAACGAATTGTAGTCACTGGATTTGGGCCATTTGTGGGTCATGAGGAAATTAATGCCAGTTGGGAGGCTGTGAAACTGCTGCCCGAAAGTATTAGCTGTAATGGCGTCGACTATGTGCTGGAGCAACGAATGGTGCCCGTAGAGTACGCAGCTGTTGATGAGGCAGTTGAAGAAATTTGGCAAAGCCAACCAGAGGCAAGCAATAAATAGTAAATAAATATCACGTTGAATTGCGTGATACTGACATCATCATCATATCCATATTTATACACAGTTTGTCGTGCATGTCGGCGTCTCCGGTGTGGCCAAATGCGTGCATGTGGAGAAGCTCGCATACAATCATCAATTTCGACGTCCTGATAATGCAGGCAAATTTTTAGAGAGTGGCACCTGTAGTTTACCCCAGCATGGAAGGGCAAACGTATTGCGTTGTGGACTTGACGTAGATACGATAGTGAAGGTTGTAAATACCATTTGCAAAAATTGTGTGACTGCATCTGATAGCGATAAGCCTCAAAATGCCACTATAGCATCGAAGAATGTTGGCAGCTTTCTCTGCGGTTACATTTATCTCAAATCCTTGGACATGGATTGCAATAAATGCTTGTTCGTGCATGTGCCGCCCATTGATAAACCTTTTAGTACGAATCAGACAGCTGATATTCTCTACAGAATAATTGAGCAATGTATTCAGCAGATTTCACCTTTTGAACGCCAGTGAGTTATTTAAGTTCAAGCATTTTTACTCAGATAGCGTATGATTGTATGATTGTTATCAGGATTCTTAAATGCGGTACGCGCAAATGTTTTTATATAAAAATAAGTTACAAGTAAATAAAACAACCAGCTGGGCAAACTAAAAACATTCAGTTCTGTTTAAACAGTTTTCGCAGTAACATCCGTGTAATTATATTAATTTAAAGTAAAAGAATAAAAAATAAACAACAATTGTAAATCAACTAGTTGAAAATTATTATTATTTTGTTCTTATTATCATTATTATTTTTTGTTAAATGCAACTTTTGCCTAAAATAAACGGAAGTATTTGAATTCAAACTTGAAGTTATTGTTAACAGAGGCGCATAATGTTAAGTCAACAAACAATATAACATGAATGAACTAGCTGAAACAGTCGTTCTTTTTGTCCGGTGATTCATGTAATCGAACAGCTCGATATATGTATATATGGAGGCAATGTTCTGTCGCTTGGACGTCGACGATTTCATTTGGATTTTAGCTTGCAAATTGTGCGGTAGTAGTTTTTTGTCTTTGGAGTTGCGATAGTGTGTGTCTGTGTGATATACATCTACCTACATATAAGCATTTATATATACTAAATATTAAGTGCCCGCGATGAAATTCCTAATCTGTGCATTGCTCGCGGCGTCCTACGTGGCGGCCGCTGATATTAAATTGGAGGAAGGTGTCATTGTAGCAACTGTAGACAATTTCAAACAAGTGATTACCGACAATGAATTTGTACTCGTCGAATTCTGTGAGTATTTCTTATTTACAACGCTATTAACATAACATAAATAAATAGGTGCAGTGCCGGCCGCTTAATCGCTACCGCTATTGTAGATGATTCATGAAAATCGGCAAGAGGCTACGTGGTCTTTTCTCAGCCAGCCAGCAGTATGATGCTCTAAGCAAAATATGTCTGCGTGGCAGTTTAGCCAGCAGTCGCATTGTTGTTGCTAGTCGACAAGCTTCCTGCGGCTTGTGAAGGCGGGAAGAGAACAGAAGTCTTATTTGAGAGAGAAAATTTATTTGTCTATAGTTTTTTTTTTGTTTTTATGTTTTATCGTATATCGCATATCGATAAGACTTTGCGGATATTGTCTTGCGCCCAGCTCCTCTCTCCCTGTCACTCTCTGGCTCTCTGTTCAGCGTCAATTTCGCTCTTTGTATATGACCATCTCTGTTGCGCACACTGGGCCTCCACCTGTGAGCAAGAGAGAGCAGACAACTGTGCTGGCATTTGTTGCGCCTAAGTTAAATGTTAAAGTGCTAAGCAAAGCAAAAGTAGCGCGTCATCAAAATCGTTGAAGATAATTCTTCGACACATTTCCCAAGAGGGTCAGCATTGTTGGCATTTGGCAGTCAAAGTAGTTGTTGCGTTCCTGCTCTTATCGTTTTTTCTTTCATGCCGCGCGGCGTCCTCATAACGAGATAAGCCTCGCAACAGTTTCTATTTTCATATTTCTTACTTTTATCAATACGGCGTGTCGTATTGCATTGCTTTCGCTTCGCCCCGGGCGTGGCAATAGCTGTAGCCTATACTCGCAATTCGGTTGCCTACATCCGTTTCATCAGTTTCGTTTTAGAACAAAAAAGTTGCCAAGCAACTGTCGCTTTGGAACTGGGTTAGCTAAACAGCTCTTGAGAATGTTGTCCGTCTCTCTTTTGTGCGCTGCTTTCTATTCTGCTTTGCCCTTTTAACACCGTACGCAACGCTTAATGCGCTCGCGCTTGCGCAGCAAACGAAGTTCATTCAACTCTTTCGTTTTGTATTAATTCGCTCTCAGTTTTCGTTACACTCTTTGTTTGTGTTTTGTTGTCTGTTGTTTTTGTTCGTAAAGCGCGTGCCCAAGCAGTGCGTCAATGTAGCGGCTGTGACTCTGACAGCAACAGCGGCTATCCCTGTGTCTGTGGTTTGCTTAAGCCAGCAGTTCAGCTGTTTACGCTACGTTTCACTATTTGACAATTTGGCAATGTGTCAACGTCAGCAACAGCGTGGAGTGTCGTTACTTGGCTTCGATCAGATAATGCTCTTCGCGATTCACCTTGCGAATCTTATCATTCTCTTGACTATATATCAAGGCCACGTCAGCTTAAGCCGTCGATAAGAGTGCAGTTAGCATCGACAACACACACACGTTATGTCATTGTGTCTCTGTCTCTCTTCTCGCCTCGCTTCTTTCATCTTCGTGCGCTCTCGCTCTTGCCTGTATGCACCTTACAGCTCTTCAGAATTCAACACGTGGGATTTGCATAATTTCCAACAGCTGCTGTACCATGTTAAATGTAGCGTAAAATATTTAAATGCTACGCCCACTCTTACGCCTACGTATTTGCGACAATTTGATTTTCCAAGCGAATGAATCGTATAAATGGAGAACAATATATAATATCCAGATATAATCTGTTTATAATAATAAAAGTGATTTTTATATCATTTGATAAGAGCAACTATTGAAATTTATTCATTAAATTTGCAATTTTCCAATAAACTAAATTAATGTGATACGCTACGATAGACTCAATTATATTCCATCAGTTAATCACTTTAAAATTATCATTTATATCCAATTTTAACCTTCATTTTCAATGTTTTAGATGCACCATGGTGTGGACACTGCAAGGCTCTGGCGCCCGAGTATGCCAAGGCTGCCCAACAGTTGGCCGAGAAGGAATCGCCCATTAAGCTGGCTAAGGTTGACGCCACCGTTGAGGGTGACCTGGCCGAACAGTATCAGGTGCGTGGCTATCCCACGCTGAAGTTCTTCCGCAGCGGTTCGCCCGTGGAGTACAATGGTGGACGTCAGGCCGCCGACATTATTGCCTGGGTGACCAAGAAGACTGGCCCACCAGCCAAGGACTTGACCAGCGTGGCTGATGCCGAGCAGTTCCTGCAGGACAATGAGATCGCCATCATTGGCTTCTTCAAGGATGTTGAATCGGATGAGGCCAAGGTCTTCACCAAGGCTGCCAACGCCTTGGATTCGTTCGTCTTCGGTATCACCAGCAATGCCGATGTTATTGCCAAATACGAGGCTAAGGACAATGGTGTCATTCTCTTCAAGCCATTCGATGAAAAGAAATCCGTGTTCGAGGGAGAGCTGAATGAGGAAAACCTCAAGAAATTCGCTCAGGTGCAATCTTTGCCTTTGATTGTGGACTTCAACCATGAGTCAGCTGCAAAGATCTTCGGCGGCTCAATCAAGTCGCATCTGTTGTTCTTTGTTTCCAAGGAGGCTGGCCACATTGAGGCCCATGTTGACCCACTGAAGGAGATTGCCAAGAAGTACCGCGAAGATATTCTGTTCGTCACCATCTCGTCCGATGAAGAGGATCACACTCGCATCTTTGAGTTCTTCGGAATGAACAAGGAGGAAGTGCCAACCATCCGTTTGATCAAGTTGGAGGAAGATATGGCCAAATACAAGCCCGAAACGAATGATCTGTCGGTCGAATCCATTGAAGCATTCCTGCAGAGCTTCCTCGACGGCAAACTGAAGCAGCATTTGCTCTCACAGGAGCTGCCTGAGGATTGGGACAAACAACCCGTCAAGGTTCTCGTGTCTAGCAACTTCGAGAGCGTCGCCTTGGACAAGAGCAAGTCCGTTCTGGTTGAGTTCTATGCTCCATGGTGCGGTCACTGCAAGCAGCTGGCTCCTATCTACGAACAGCTGGCCGAGAAGTACAAGGATAATGCCGACATTGTCATTGCCAAGATGGACTCCACTGCCAACGAGCTGGAGAACATTAAGATCTCATCCTTCCCAACTATCAAATACTTCCGCAAGGATGACAACAAAGTCATCGACTACAATCTGGACAGGACTTTGGATGATTTCGTCAAGTTCCTAGACGCCAACGGTGAGGTGGCTGATGCCGAGCCCACCGAGGAGAGCGAAGAGGAGGAGGAGGAGGCGGCGCCCAAGAAGGACGAGTTGTAAACCAACAACAAGAGCAGCAATGCAAATAATCCAACAAAACCACAGCAAGCACACACACACACACACATAAACAAACCACACAAAAATAACAAATAGCAACGTACATTCTGTAGTTTATTCTTGTCTTCGGTCGTGGATCTAATTCCAATGAGTTTTTGTCATTGTCCCGCAGTCCAGGCCGTGGCACTTTTTAAGTCCCATTTTGTTTGCATAAAAATATATAACTTAAATTAGTTTGTGATTTGCAACCACGATATTCATGAATGGAAATGTGTAGCATTTGGCATTTGATATGCCTCTAGCTTAGAATTCAGGTTTATTGAAGATGTGGTATCTGAGAAATCAAATCTATAAATTTTAAATATGTACTCTCTTAAGTTTTCAATTTGGAATTTGTAGATTCATTTGAGAAAGAACTGATTATGGACTTAATAAAAAAAGTTGGTAACAACATTAAAAACAAAAAAAAGGCAGCTTGCGTTTTATTAAATACTTTGAAATTTAAATAAAATAAAATACAACCAATTTTATAATTTTATGACAAATCTTATAATTGCTTGGTACTAAAACAATTAGTGAATAAACATTTGTGTATGTATATTTAAAGACTAATAATAAATAAAAATATGCTTCAAATTTCGCGCTACCCTGTTTGCGTTTTGCAACACTGCAACATTGGAATGTTGCGCCATATTTGGTAATTTGACGATTCCACTACACAGTCACACTGTAAATTATTTTGAGGCCAAGTGTGACCGATTAAATGCATTTTCGTGTGTATTTTAGCAGTCAACATTCTAAAACACAAATAGTCTGCAAAGCATATAAATTACAATGCGCGTGTAGAAAGTTGAGTAAAACATGTTGAATATAAAGCAAATGCCTTGTGAACTCGTAACTGGATTGTGGGCACCCGCGATATTTGGAGTGTAGCGTGCGAGAAGTGTGCGCGCCGCTTTTTCATTACAGTTAACATTTCTGCGGTACGTGTGTGTGTGTGCGTGCTGTGCGGAGCGTGTGTGTATGTGCGCACATTTATATGAGCATATGCATGTAGGGCCAGTCGGGCTAACGGGACTTTCTCTTCAAACAATGCAAAAATTTTGTTGATTTGCGACCTTCTCTTGAATTGTAGAATGATGAGCACTACACGAACCAACTGCATGAATGTTGATGAAAACACCACAGTTGCGACCGCTGCCGCTGTCGGCGTCAGTGTCGCAGCGCCAACATCGTCGACGGCTGCGGTGCCGGAATTCGTGCACCTGACTGAGACGCGCCGCTATATTTATAGAGCGATAGCCGCCATTCATGATGACAGCTTCAACAATGTTATGAATCGACTACTCAGACAGTTCGAGAGGTAAGATCTGATTCATATGTTAAAATAGCGCATCCCTTTCTGATCGTATTTTACCCGCTCAATTAAAAGTGCCATACGAGAGGAGCTGGAGTACGCGCAGAACTCGCCCACAATATGTCGCAAATTGGCGCGCAGCATAATCGGCCTCGCGGACCTGATACACACTCTACTGGGCCAGCGCCTGTCGGCCACCAACAGCTGGACCCTGAGTCGTGATCGCTGGTGCTACATTGTGGCCAATTATATTGCCTGTGAGCTGTGCGCTGCACAGGATCGCATCGAGAAGGATCAGTGCATTATTGAAAGAATTGGCAGCATGCTCAGTCTGTATGTCGAGGGCAATGAAGAGAGCTCCGCTCTACACAAGGAGAACACACTGCGCACACTAATCGCCATACCCAAGCTGTATGGCCAGGCCAACATTATCACGGTCTTCTACAGGTTGGTAGCTGATTAAAAAGCATTATCAAGTGTATAATTTATTATTGCATACATCTGCATTTTAGCCGCCTTTTTCCGGAATGGTCCTCAACAACTGGCCTGTTCAGTCAGGTCGAGCTGCCCGATAAGATATACATTGAATATATTATTATATTTTATTACTGGCAACGACTGGAGCGTAATGAGTCGACCAAGCAGCGCATCTTTGAGTTTGCCATCAAGTTTATGCGACCTGCTCGCACGCTGCTCTACAATCCCGCCTACATAGAGCATCTGCCCAAATACAATACACCCAACACGGCCACGCGGATCATTTTGGAATATCTCAGCCTTAAGCAGTGCTGCCGAGGATTGCATTCAGCCAGCAAAATGGACAATCGGATGATTTACCCCAGCGAATTAGTAAGTCATCTATTAAAATAAGATCGCTCCCTTTTCCTTTACTTTGTCCATAATGATGTCTTAGTAAAAGGTCTGAGTTGGGCAGACGGTCACGCCTTGTCCTGCACCGACGCAGTTAGTCGCGTTTCGTGCGCAGGCGAACGTGTCTCTGCTGCTCATAAAATGACTTCAACATTAGCTGAGTAAAATATATAAGAGATTAGACTAGATTTACGATAGCACAATTTCAGAATAACTATTTATTCATTTAATTTTCGCCAACAGATCCTTGACTCGGATGAAGAGGAAGCAGATTCTGAATCTGGTTTGGTATTGATCAGCACTTTGTTCTTATCGTCGAGCGCAACGCAGCAAGAACCACCACCACCACCAGCTCCTGATCCGCCCGACTTCCTCAAGCGCTTGTGTCGCAATGCCAGTCGCTTGGAGCCTGTAAAGCGTGCCACGGCTTTGTATCGAGGCATAGACAGCACGTGCGAAGTTGTGGATCTGTGCGAATCGGACGAGGAGGAGGAAATGTTCTCACTTGACTTCAGTGTACCCGCGAATGTGGATAGCAGTGGATCTTCTAACTCGAACGAGGCGACTGGAGTGGGCGATGATGATTATGTGCCCATAACGCGCATCTATCCCATTAATTTGCGCACATATCAGCGAGCGACGAGCGGTGGCGCAACCATATCTGCTGCGTCAGCTTCCTCCGCTTCTCCTGCTGCCTCTGCATCTCCTGCCGCTCCTGCTGCCACCTATACAATGACAATGCCGCGCATAGTCAATAGCTACAGCTGCCGCAGGGATAGTCTGCATCTGGTGTCCACAACGCAGACACCGCCACATCTTGTAGATCAGTGTGTGCAAACGGCAGAGCAAGATGAGGAGGAACAAAATCAACAACAGCTGTTGGAGCTAGACGAACAGCAGCAGCTGAATTTCCATGATGATGCCATATCCAGCTGCATGCTCCATTCAGACACAGGCCAATCAGCCAGTCCATCAACCACCGAGCTGCTCTACGAAGCGTCGTTCAGTCGCAGGAAGACCACTCCGGGGGCTAGTACGAAACTTAAACCCAATGACAATCATCACTGCCATCAATCATCTAGTCGTAATAGTTATAGTAGCGAAGCCTCCTTGCACAAGAAGCAGGTGACGTTTAGTGCACAACCTTTGGTCGCCTCGAAGAAAGCCCAGTTAAAGAAATTCCCTAAAAATATAAAGCCGTCTATTAAGCGTTACAATAAAACAAATTATACATCACTAACGCATCTGACGAAGCCCAGTTCAAACATGGACTTTATCGAATCCCTAAAGTGGATGGGGCGTAAAGGTAATACTATCCATACACCTGTTATTTATATTGATTGTAATAGTTTTAATGTCCATTCTTTTAGAACATTTACTTGCCGGTCAGCGGATGTTTAGCAAACTGGAATCGAAGAAAAACTGTGATAAACGGACTAACGAATCGTTGTCTTCCTGCAACCGACGTGACCGTCAAGGTCAGCAATCACGCTCGCCAGCCGCTATCACGCCGACACCCACGCCCACGCCCACGAGTCAGCTAACGCCCACTACGAGCAATGCTTCCAGTGGCACACCGACGCCGCAACCGAAAAGGCTGCCGCCTCGCAGCTCACAGCGCTCATTGCCCACTCCGCCCGCCTCCACGCACAGTTCAATAGAGACATGTCGCCCTCGAAAGTCCTTTGATAGCGTACAGAATCCCATAGACGTTGAGGTGCAGGCCTTGGCCAGAAAGTTTAAATTTGACCGTCGCAAGTTCTCAGACAATTCCACGGAGCACGTGGAATTTTACAAAAGTCTGCTGCAAATTCAACGTAGAAGAATGGACGAGAAGCGCCAGCTGAATGCTACGATAAAATCTCAATCAGTGTCAGATCTAAAGGTGAAAAAGCGATTGTGTGCAGCAAATATGAAGTTACGTAATGATATAGATAAGCTAGAAAGAGATCTGGAGATAATAAAAAACTTTGCGGTGGAGACGAAAGCAAAAACGGCAGCAACAACAGCGACTACAAGGTTGCTCATGCCTATTGTAAGACTGAAGCGTGTCCATATTGACAACTTGGAAATGTCACGCAGCAACATTGAGGACAGTATTAACGTAGGTGCATTTCATGGCTCAATACATTTGAATTTACTGAACTTTTTCGCTTCTTGTTTTAGAAAGAATTGGATCAGCCTAAGCAGCGAAAGCTCGGCAAGCGGCGTCGGCGAAAGCAGCATTGTTGGTCAAGGATAAAGAACTTTAATAAAAAGAAGAAACTGGCTCAGCAGGAGATATTGAGCGGTGCTTATAGTCCAGCTCCGGTTGGTGATGCAGCTAATACAGCTACTGCCGATAATATTGTCCATATTGATACTGCTACTGTGGATGCTGCTGATAGTGCTCACACTGCTGACATTGCTAATATTGATACTCCCACTGATTGTAGTACTACTCCTGTTGCTACTTCTGGTCCTGATGTTCCTGCCTCTTCACCCACTCCCGCTGCTTCATCGTCACCTGTGCCAGACTGCATTGCCGCCTATGTAACGTTGGCCAACAATGGGGAGTCGTGCAGCGAGGAGGATGCAACAGTGAAGCCCAGTGCTATGCAAGTGCGTATGCCCACTCCCGAGCTGGAGCCGAGCAGTGTAATAGCCGCACACGAGATTGAAGTGGCGTCTAGTAATGTACCTGTCTATTTGCTCAACGGCGAAAGTCGCGACTTGACAACGCCCGTGCCAACAACTTTGGCCAGCGATTTGATTGCATATGAGCCGTAACATTCGAGTGAGGATTGTAGGCGTGTCTATGTGGAATCTGAATCTATACTGGCTCTTGGCCACTTTTAACTGTAGTCCATACGTATATATATATACATATATCTATATTTTTGTTGATATTTAAAACGAAGCCTGTTAAAAGAATATTGAATCACAAAACCAATATTTCATAATGTAACTTTAGGTATATTCGAATGACTTGTTGAATTTTACAATTATCAATTGCCAATCATTTTCGTAGAGTATTTGCCTATTGGATATTACAATCCAAAGCTTTATGTTTGTATACCTTTTATTTATTCATAACTATGATATACATATAGTTGTATATATTTGTGTGCATGTTGTTTTTAGTTTTAAATTGTGCATAGCAATTGCTCAATGCGAGCCGCAATATTTATTTATCTCTATTTGGTTTAAGGACTTATGTTCAATGCAATAAACTTAAGCTATAGTACATGAGATTAGTCACAATTGTTCTGATATAAAGAAATATATGTATAGGTATAAATATATTGTATATACATATATATATTATATATAAATATATATGTGTAAATTATGTGCATTACTTTACAAGTTAAATTAAATAAATATATGGTGTTTTCCTTTTCGAGATTTCAATTAGTGTTTCATTTTAGCTGATTCGCGTATATTGAACTTCGGCACACGATCCTTTCTGGCCAAGATCCTGTTGGAATTATCCTCAATGTTAATGGTGCTGATTATAATGTTCACTCGACGCTCGATGACGCCTATGAAGAGCTTCACGTTGTGCACCGTGAGGAAGGTCTTCGAGCTGAGCACATTCAATATGGGCGCATCATCGCAAGCCAGCAATCTGAGGGAGTTATTAAGCAAATTGGAATATATACATACAAATATATATGTACACAATAATATCTGAAGTAAACCCACTTGAATATCTCCTCTATACCCTTCAGCAGCTGCTGCAATCTGTTGCTCAGATTGTGTTTCTTTTCACTCGTCTCCTTGGCCAGCTGTTCTATGCGCGCCAGTTCGTCATTTAAATAGTCCAAGGCCTCAGTTTTTAGCTTCAGCTCCTTCTCTGTTTGCTCCGACTTCTGACGCTCTACAAGAAACAATATTATCATCCCTTAGGCATCGCTCTTCACACAGGCTCATAGCTTACCAATCTCCTCTGTTAATTCTTGTGTGGTATCGTTGAGCACTTCTACTTCGTGACTCAACTCGTTCACGTAGTTGAAGAGCGCAAAGTTTTCGTCCTCCTGGCGCTTGAATTGTGCCACCAGACGTTCGGTGTCATCCTCGCCATAGAGCTGTTTGATTCTCTCTATGATCTCTTTATACTCGAACAGCTGTCGCTCATAGTTTTCCTTCTGGCTCTGTCTCTTATCCAGCTCACGTTGCTCCAGCTCCGGATTGAGCCGTTTCTGACCCTTGATATCGAAGAACTTCTGCAGCTTGGCGTCGTGCTCTAAGCGACGTTGCATCTCTCGCATCTCCTGGATGTGCATGACTTTGTCATTCTCATTGCGATCCTTGAGCACGGACAGCTTTGTGCAGAGCTCCTGCCGCTGATCGAATGCCATTGTGGACTGATCAATGAGGTCCATGATTAGCTTTTTGCCATCGTTGAACTGGGTCACCATTGATTGCCACATCTCGTTGAAATTTGCACTGAATTGATTTATGGAAAATGTGAGCATCAAATATAATATCTCATTAACCCTCACCGATCTTGCAGCATATGATTGATGGCATCTCTCATCTTGCTATTTTCCGTTAGAACATCGCTGCACTTTTTGTTGACCACATCCAGGCGGTTTTCGAGTTTGACTACGCTCTTTTGCACCTTGCAGATGGTGTCCTTGTAGCAGTTGTCGGGCACCTCATTGCGTCGCAGCGCATCAATCTCTTTCTCCATTTTACGTATGTGACCCTCCAGTTCCCACAGATTAGTTTGCTCACTCTGATAGGCGCGCTGCAGCTCCGATTGCTGCTCTTGCAGATTGCTTAGCTGTTTCTCCTTATTGGTATTACGGCGAGCATGGATGCCGCCCTCCAATGTTTTGATTTCTTCCTTTAGCTTCTCGTTTTCCTGCTGCAATACGTTAATCATGTGATTTTGCTTTTTCAGGCGTTTCGCCTTTTCCTCGAGCAGCCCACGCAAATCTAGCTGAAGCGAGCGATGTTGGCGTTGCAAGCGCTGCAACTCAGCGGCGGCTAATTGATCTAGCTGGTCACTCATTATTTATATTATTATTATTTTATTTTTTATTTAATAAATTAATTTTTGAAATGCGAAAATTTTTGCTTGCAGTCAAATCTTCGTTATTTATTTGAGCACAGGGCGACTCGTTACCAAGCAACAGCAAACAGTGCTGCCAGATCGGTGCATGCTGACTTACTAAGCACAAAAGAGTTGCCAGATGTGCGCCAAACCGAGATACCCGCCAAATTTAAATAAGAAACACCAGAAGTTTTTATGGTAAAAGTTTATTATTTGTAACTTTATTTTTTAGTTTGTTCTTTGCATTTTGTTTTCATGTTTAAATGTCTATAAAGTATATATAATATATATTTTTCTGCATTTTTGTAATATTACCATTTTGTTTTTCCTTTTTTCTTAATATTTGTTTTTTTTTTTTTTTTCATATATTAAACTTGCCGTTTTTTTTGCATTTTATTTAATATATATATAATTTTTGTTTTTCACTTATTACATTTGCATAAGTTGTCATGTATAATAATTATTTATTAATAATAATTTAATTGTTGTAATTATAACTGGTTTACTTGTTCATTTATATTTTTTCCTCTCCCGCTCTGCTCCATTTATTAATTTTCCATTTTCGTTTTCTGCTCTGCTACCTTTACCATAATAATATATGTTTCTCATTCTATGTCGCCCATATACGACGCCCAGAGTTTTGGCCAACGAAACAAAGTTTACAAAGTTTGCCATTGTTTTTTTCCCGTTTTAAAACTGTCAAAATGTAGCCTAAAACTTTTTGATATTTATTTTATGTATATTTAATTTCTTATTACTTTTTTGTTTTCTTTAAGTTTTTCTTTTTATTATTTTATATTATTGTTAGCTTCTGCCGCGCGTTTGGCCTAACTGCTTTCTCCATCGTAAACGTTTTAATCAAAATGAAATAATACAAATAAATAAGTAAATATATATGTATACATATATTTGTATATATATAAATATATATAGAAAGAATAGCAAAAACAACAACATGAGAAATCGGCGCAAATATAATGTAAGAATGTAGTTTTTGTTGTTTCTTTCTTCTAATTGTTATTGTTATTTTTTTATTTTGTTAATATAGTTACTTATAAATATATATGTTTAGGTTTATTTATGTATGTTTCTTGTATGGCATAAATTATTAATAATTATTGTTGTTTAAACTAGAGTTGTTTTGTTGTTGTTGTTTAATGTTGGGTTTCTGCTCTTTACGCCTGTTAAGTATTAAAATATTTGCATAGTTTTTTGTATGTTTTGCTTTAATTTGCTTGCTTTCATAATTAATTAATTAATTAATAGTTGATTTGATAGCATTTCATAAATGTGTTTTTGGGCTTCAATCATTAAATTGAATATAAATATAAATATAAATATATATATATATACATATACATAAATATATATATATATATATATACATATACATATATATATATATTCATAGATATATTTCTTTGTAATGTTTGCTTTTTTCGGTGTTTACTTTCATCCTTTTGTTTTTTTCCCCATGAACGAATGCACAATTTTTACACACTTCGCCATTGAGTTGTTATTATTTATAAATAGTATTTAATATACACATATGTATAGTATATATATATATATAAAGACCTTTCTCTTTGCTATTTTAAATTGTTTTTGTTTCGCTATTTACTCGTATGTTTTCCTTGCTTTTTCATCTACATTTCCTATTAGTTCTCCTCCTGCGCCTTTCTCTTTATATGTACTATGTATATGCCTGTATTATGTATGTATGTACGCATGTATATAAATATAAATTTTTTAAAAATTTAATTAAGTACACGTATGTATGTATGAGTGTGTGTGTGTGTGTGCGTGTGCTGCTGTGAGTTGTGAATGTGTTTTCCTTTATCTGCCGTTGCGCTGTGCTTTAAGAATCGAATTGCATTTATCTCAAATCAAAGAACTTGAGAAAAAACATAAATTTGTCAATATTATTCAAATTGTGCTTTACATATTTGAGAAAAAGCTTGCATCGAAGTGTGTGAAATTGATTTGAACTTTGATGTAAACGTTGTTTTGTTTTCGTTTCTCTCTTTTATTTGTTTGGAAATTTCTCTGTTTCATTACTACACATTTATTTTATTTCGTTTTGTTTTGATTTTGAAACCATTTTACATTTAACATTTAATTCTGTTTAATATCTTATTCAATTTCTGTTTGCTTTTTTTGTAGTTTGGAAACATAGGAAACATTTGACAAGAGCAAGCATTCAATTATCCATTTAGTATAATCGCAGAAAGGAATGAGATTTGTTCTTTAAATGAAACATGTTTGATAAATTTACATCTTTAGCTACAATTTGTTTTGTTTTTCTTTTCTTTAATTTATATGTTTTTCTCTTACTTTTATATGGCATTTAACTGCATTTTCTCTCTGCTGCTAATTTATTTATTTTCTTTCTTTATTGTTTTCGTTAAAGGTGCTCTTCAAAAATTCCAAATAATAACTTATCAGCTGTTATAATCTTATTCATGTGTGTGCGTGTGTGCATGTGTGTGTGTGCTAACTAAATTTGTATTTGAGTGTGCTGCGCATAAAATCTTCAAAAGTATTTTCTATCAGATGCAAATCAATTTGCTTAGGTGTGCGTGATCGTGTTCTGTGTATGTGTGTGTGTGTATGTGTGTGTGTGCTAGTGCATAATGCTAATTACGGACGGATTTCTAAACGGAAAGTAACGTTTTTGTGTACTAGAATAAGCTGCTTTATAGGGTATTAAACGCAACAGAAACATTACTTAAAGTGTGTGTGGGCATGTGTTAGTATGTGTGTGTGTGTGTGTGTGTGTGTGTGTGTCCGTGTGTGTTAATGTCTGCTAAAGTCTAGACTAGCAACTATTATTAAATAATTTATATTAGTAGCATTGGGCTTTGTGTCTTGTTTCTATTTACAATATAAATTCGCTTTGATTTTTCTGTTTTTGTTTTACACTCAGCCTCGAGTGTGCCTTAAGTGCCGCCTTTGCATCTGTATTAGTATCTAATATTTGGCTAAGTTTCTAAAAGATAACATTTTTATCTACAAAAAATAACCGTGGGCCTTTTTCCATTTTCCACTTTCGCTTTTCATTTGCATAGCATTTTCTTTCCTACCGTTGTTTACCTTTTTGTATAATTGCAAAAATTTGGATTTTCGTAATAATAATAATTGTCATAATAATAGAATAATATACATATATATATGTACATATGTATATATTGCCTATTTTTTGCAATTTACCATTATACATATATATATTTTAAAAACGTTTTTGTTTTCATTTTTATATATATATATATTTATTCAATATTTTTTAAATGCACTTTCTGAGCTTTCTTACAAGCGCCGCCAATTATTGTTGCTGGTTGTGTTTCAACTATATATATATGGATATATATAGATTATATACTTGCTTACTACTGCACTCATGTCCCGAACTATGCCCATTTCTTGCTCCTAAATATACTAGAATATACTAGAACTATATGTATATATATATATATATATTTATATATCAATGCAAATTCTAGTTGTATGCAAAGCTTTAAAATGTTTCAAATAAACGTACATAGTGCAAAAGCTTGAATAGGGGAAGAAATATAACAAAAGTTTATAATATCATATATTATTATCATTATTATTATTATAATTTTTATTTTATTAGTATGATTTTAATTCAAGTATTATAATTGTTAATTGCATCTTTTACCCTGTTTCCTATAAGTTATTCGTGTTTCGATTTCAACAAAAACCCAAATGCTATCAAGGCAAAAATGTTCTCCTGGCCTAGCAAAAAAGATATGCACCCTCCATTATAAACTTGGGCCCGTTTAACTATGTGTGTCTGTATGTGTGTGTGTGTGTGTGTGTGTGTGCTAGTCGTAGGTGTATAAAAAACTAGTGTATGAAATTTAGTAGTCCTTGGTTTATGGTGGGGTCAATGTTGAATGTGCTTTGCTCTATAGTTCTATAGTTCTATAGTTTACATTATTATTTGTAGTATAATCTTTCGCTTTTGTTAATAATTTAGTTGTTAGTTAAATACCTGCAGAAAAGTGTATCTAAATATATTTTTGATTATTAAGTTCTAAACTTGGACTCATGTGTTTATATTTTTTGGTTGTTTTTCTTGTTCTTGTTCTTGTTGTTTGTTTGTTTGTTTGTTGTTGTTGTTGTATAAGTGTTGTAAGCTTCATTCACTACATTGTCTAGCCTTCGTTATTAACTAGCAATAGAGTAATTAATTAATAAGTTAGTTAGTTTAGTTAGTTAGTTGATTTCTAAAAATAATAATTCAAACATTCTATAAGAATGCCCATCTCATAATAAAAATACTATTTTCATATAGCACTAAATCGAGATATATATACACACATATCGTATATATATATATCATCTTGTGTAGCTACTATAAGTAAGTATTGTTATGGTAAATCTTATGATTTAAGTTTAAGGAACGATCATCGATAAGAGACTTCATTTTCTTTTAGTTAAATATACAATGCTTAATATTAAGATTAATTTTTGGTTTCAAATTAAATTTAAATAAGCAAAAATAAAAAAACTAAACCATTTAAATTGTGTTTATGCCTGTTCCTCCTAAGCAAAGTATCATCTATGAGAATCGCCTAGAAGAGCGCATGCGTGGATGCTTTAATGATCTACGATATACGCGCTTGATATGATGAGCTTTGTATATTAAGTTTACAGTGCGTTGGAACGCGCTATAATTTTCTTCTTATTCTTCTTCTTCTTCCTTTTTCTTTGAGTTCAACAAAATCAGTTGGAAAATTGAGCAGTAAACTGTATTTTGGCAAAATTTGCAAATGCAACTGCCAATCTCATGTGAAATCTTTTGTCGTGGCTGCCTTCATTACAAACAAATTGGACGAAACCGGGCGCATCTTTCTATAGGGTTTTGCCTAGCACTTCATTGTTTTTCTCTTAGTTTTTGTTTGTTTCTCATTTGTGTTTGGTTTCTGTATTAATCCAATTTTTGCGCTTTATGCTCAAGGTACAATTGTTTTTTTTTTCTTTTCTTTTCTCTTTTTTTCTTCATTAATTTCAATTCGATTTATATTTATTTAACTTGTTTTCTCTTGTTTTCATCACATTTCATTTCGAATTTAAAATAAGCGCTCAATATTTAAGCATTAATTATTTATTCGTTTTTATTGGTTACTATATTTTTATTTTTTAAATATTTGTTTTTGTTTTTTTTTTTTTTTATGTATCTTTGCGTTAATTTTGATTTGGCTTCTTGGTTGCATTTTATCACCGCTTTTGGAAACGAAATAAACATTTCTTTAAGCTGAATTTCGAAATAAAAGTAAAAAATATAAAAATTTAAAGCAAAATGCAAACAATTTGATTTTTAGTATTTTTTTTTTTTAGTTTTTCTTTTTTTTTCGAGTCACAGCCTTTTTGTGTTTTTTTTTTTTCTTTTTGTTTTGAAGTTTACAATTTGCGAAAGAAATCATAAAATTTTGGATAGTTATAGTTATATAGAAAGTGATATGGGTATATAATGTGCCAAATTGTCTGTCCGTCCGTCAAAGCTCTCTCTTTGTCATTCCGTCTGCCAATTCACAAGCCACATCAACGTCATCATCACACTTGAAAAAAAAAAAAAACGGAATGGAAATAAAGAAAAATGAAACAAGTTTTCGATTTTTTTTGGTATTTTGTATTTTTCTCAATTTGTTGATCGCTTTTATTTGTTCATCCGCATCTTCATCTTTTTTTAGTTTACTGTTGTTTTACGTATTAGAAATAATAATAATATGTATGATAATTTAAGTTTTTGTTTTCATTTTGATATAGTATAATTTGCATAATTTTGCCAAAATCAGTTTTTTTGCACTAAGTTGTTAATATTTTATTTTAGTTTTTATTTAAATATTGTGTATATAGTCTAAAACGTTTTTCCTTTTGTATAATAGCATAGAATAATAATAATAATAATAATAATATTTATATATATATAAGTATTTATATATATATATATATATTTAATTTAAATACTTTTTCGTGTATTTTCAATACAAAATCATAATAATAGTAATAATAATAATAATAATAATAATTTGTATTATTTTATTATTATCTCAATAGTTTGACTCTGTTTTAAGTTGGTTTTCATTTTTGTTTATTTATTTTCTTGTGTGTTTTTTATGCAATAATTAACTTGAATTTGACTAGATCGATTCATACAAGATCGCAAATACATATATGTATATAGTGAGAGTGTGTATATATGTGTGTGTGTGTGTGTGAGGGTGTGAGTGTAAGTTGCTCTAGTAAAAATCTAGATTAGCATTTCGAAGCTGCAAAAATCTGAGGGCGTTACTCAACTGTTACTCAACTGTTGTTTAACTACAGAATAGTTGCTAAAATCAATTATTGATATTAAATTATGCATTTAAATTTAAGTAAGTATGTATGTATGTATGCATGAATGTATTTATATATAGCTATATTTAAGTATTTGTTTTTTTTTTTTTAAATGTATGTATGTATGTATATAATGCACAGTTGCATTTGCATCCTTGCGTGTGTTTTCATTTCATATTTTCTTTGCTTTTGCAGTTTGGGGGGACTTTCATCCGCCTTCGAGTTTCGTTTATATTTACAAGATTTCTAGGCGTAACATTTCATAAAAGAAAACTTATTTAATCGAAATTAGTTAGGCTGTGAGACAAAAAGACTTTTGCCAAGAAATATGGGACTGGATATCGATTTGGATTGGAACTAACTAACTACGTAATACTCTGTTCCAACTCTTCATGATTTCTGGCTGCTGTTGCTTTTGATTATATTTCCTCTTTGTATGACTGGGTGTGAGTGTGCTTGTGTGTGTGTGTGTGTGCTGTGTGTGTGTGTGTGAAACTGAAATGTAAACAAATTATATATTGCACTGGTAACAAAAGTAACTTTAACTTTCATAACAATTTGTTGTATGCTTAAATATTCTTATATACTTTAATATATATTTATTTATTATTTAATAATTAATTGTGTTTTTTAGTTTTTGGTTTTTTATATATGTTTTATTTTTATCATTAGTATCAAATATGTGTTTGTCGCGAGCTTTTGTTCCAAGCCCGCAGACTAGGCGCTAAACGTATTTCAATTTTATGTTACCTCTTCTTCTTCTTCTCTCGTTTACACTATACAAACCGCAAATAATTGTTAATCAATTATTTGCTGCTTCTTCTTGTTCTCTCATCAACGTTTTATTTTTTGGCATATTTAGCTGTAGATTTTTGACAATCTTTCACTTTTCCTTGTTTTGTACAGATATAACTTTTTCATCTTCTTCTTCTTCTTCTTCTTCTTCTTGTTCAAGATAATGTCAAAAATGTTTTGTAATGATGTTTCAAACAGAGTTGAGTAAATATATTTTAGTAAGATATTTTTGTTTTGCAAGTAGTGTTTGTGTGTGTGTGTGTTTAATTAAAGGCAAAAACATATCAATTGAAATATAAAAATGTTGTGTTCAATTTTCTAGTTTCGCTAAAAATGTTTTTGTTTTAATTGTATATATAAAAAAATGCTAAATATGTATATATGTATATATATATATATATATATTTTCATCAATAATAATTTATGCACTCAAGACTTATTATGTGTTCTTAATTTAATGACTGTGTAAATTTTTCTTGTGTTTCTGTTAGCTTAGTTCTCTTAACAGGGCTAAGGGCGCGTTATATGGTCAACATCATTCTTGTTAGTTGTTTGTTTGTTTTTTTTTTTTTTTTTTCTAATTGGAGCTTGTGAAAATAAGTGGCCAAATGTTTAGTTGTCTGTTGTACATATAGAAATGTATATACATATATACATATATATATGTACCCTGGCAACTTTTGGTTTTAGTTTATATAGTTTCTTCATATAAATATATACATATATGTACATATACATATATGTATATATACAGTTCTTTATTTCAATATATACATATACATATATGCAAGCATATATATACATATATATGTAAGTACCTGTATTGGTTTTTTGTTTTTGTTACAAGCAGCTAAGATTAAGTGTAAAGTTTTCTTTGATTTCCTTTTGTAATATGTATATATATGTATATATATTATATACATATATATTAATGCTATAAAATCGTTTACGATTTTCCTAGTTGCCTAACTCAAAAGGGTTTTTCATGTAAAATGAATTGAATTTATCCAACTCGCGTTGATTTTTCATTTTTTCTTTTCCATTTTTTTTTAAATATGTATTTCTAACAAATTTATTAATTAAATTATTTATTTGTGTTTGTTTGTTTTTAGTTTCTCATTTATATATTATAAAAAATGATATTTGTTTTGCTTTGTTTGTTGCAGGCTACACGCAAAAACCATTTGTGGTTCTCTTTAAATTGTTGGACTTAAGTGTATTTCTCTCAAAAGCATATCGCAAATATGTATATATATATATGCATACATATGTATATATATATATTGTTTGTTTGTTTTTATTTTATTTTTTTTTTTTATTTGCTGCTTACTGCTTTCACCTAGTGCTAAGTTATTTTTTATCTTCTTACAATTAATTAAATTCGAATTTTTGTGTTAATTTTTATTTGCATTTATAGGTTTATGTATATATATATTTATATATCCATCGCCAATTTGCTTAGTACTAAATGCTAAAAAGTTGCAGAGCTACATATCAATCAATCAATCAATCGATCGTCCTATATCATCCGACTACGCTCTATCCATAACGCCTCCTAAACATTTTCAACTCATTTGCATATGTTTTCTGTTTTTATTAGTTCTTTAATTAACAATTTCAGTTTTTGCGTTTGTTTTTTTTTTTTTTTTTTGGTTTTTTTTTTTTTTTTTTTTTTTTTTTTTTTTTGTTTTTGGGTTCGCCCCACGTTGGGCGCCAATTAAGCTTTTTTGCTGTAAGTGTTAGATGTTAGTGTGCGGTGTTGCACAAAATGAGTAGACTTCAATAATCCCGTGGCGACGACCGACGTTCTTTATTATCAAAAATCAACTAAAGTACAGTGACATAAATTCTTATATCCAAAGCTAGCCCTAAACCCTGATTATGCTGACATTGCATATTTACGCGAGGCATCGCATTACTTCGGGCAACAACATTGTTGCGCGTTGGAGCCACTGCTGCTGTTGTGCAATATCCGCTGGGAACGGCTACATTCATGCTGACGGCGCGTGATCAATCTGAACATTTATGTTTTGCTGGTCGATTGTGTTAACTTGTACATAGGATATATATATGTATGTGTGTGTGTGTGTGTTTGACCGGAAGTTAAGCGCCCACGCAACTCAACCCATCGCACTCAATCCCTTGCCCATGGACGACATTTTGGGCACCAGCGTGTAGTTTAAATATAATATGAAAATTGTGTTTATTTAATTGCCCGGAAAGCTTGAACCCTTTTTCCTCTAAATTTTTTTGTATTTTTTATTGTATTTGGGTCTTGGACAGCTTTAATTTTTATGGCTGATTGAGCTTTAGTGAAATGTCCGCCGCAAAGTGCGCCATTCAGTTGTATTATTAACCATTTGCAGCGAAATGTTATTTTTGTGTAGTGCTACAATTAAAATCAATGATATTTTTGGGAAGAAAATTAAATTAATTTTTTTTGAATTTAGGCAAATTTAAATTTAAATTATATACTTTCAGTTTTATTTTATTTATTTAAAAATAAATTGAAGCTAATGGCTTTTTCAATTGCAATTTCAATCAAATATTTAATTTCAATTAAATTAAAAATTGCCTATTTATATGCATATATATTAAAATTTTTTGTTTCATTTCATTATATTCATTATAGTTGCTCTACTCGCAGGTAGATGGCGCCTTTTCGGCTTACTCAATTTAACTGCAAATACTTATTGCAGTGATAGCATTTCCATTAATTTGACAGCCACGCCCACAGGCAACGCCCTCTTGTTTTTGGTGCAATTCGCTCGCTGGGTATGTTAATTTTACAGCACACTCATGTTTCCCGATGATGATGTAGAGTTTCTGGCACGCGGCCAGCAACGGAAAAAACAAGCAGAACCTTCCCTTTTTTTTTTGTGCTGGTTGCTGCGAAATGAACGCATCCTGCTATGGACTTTTTGGAGGCGTTTTTCTGCCCGAAAGCAATAACAATAACGCGCACATGAAGCCAGTCTGTGTGTGTGCGTGTGTGAGCGTGTGAGTGTGTTATAGCTACACTCGCCTATATACTGCTAGTTGGCGCTGTGCTCCCTCATTCAATGTTTGTTTTTTTTTTGTGCGCTCTGAAACAGTTTGATGAACTTGCAGGCCAACTGCCGGCAACCCGGCAATTGCCGCGCTGCCCGCTTTTGATTGTTTTTGTAGATGATGCGCCGAATCCTGCACTTCTCTAGCTTGTTGATTTTGATGATCATAATGTTGATGATGATGATGGTGCTGATGATGGTGTTAGTATTGGTGGTGGTGGTGGTGGGGCTTGGGCTTGGCAATCGCAATCACAATCACAATCATGATGATGGTGTTTTGGAGCCTTGTCTGCAATGCTTTTTTTTTTTATTTTTCGGTAACTCCATTTGCTGTTGTTGTTGTTGCTGTTGTTGCCTTTGCCCCGTTCACCGCATTTGCCACAGTTGATTTCGTTAATAGAAAATTTAATTGCTTTTATTGATATATTCCGGGCAGAGGAGCGACTGTGATTGTAATTGGGATTACACGAATGGAGATGCAACGAGCAGTGAATTTTATTGATTGCCAGTGAAATGTTGACAAGCGAGCAAGGAACCGGCGGGTTTTAAAGCGCGTACCCCAATGATTTGGCTGGAATGTATTTGAAGAAGTTATTAAAATGGATCTATGTGTTGAAATCCATTTCGACCTTCTGATTAAATACTCTCGCAAAAGGTTAAAGTCACAATGCGGAAGTTTTAATATCAAAATATATAATGAAAATAAAAAATTAACATACAAAGACATATATGACATTGAAATATATTAAAAAAGAATAAATAAATAAACAATTAAATAAATATTTTAAATAAATACATTGAATAAAGAAAGCAATAATAGTATTAAATGAAAAATGATAAGAACAAAATATTATTTTATAAATTAATATTTAAATAAATGAAGCTTTTCTAACTTTAATAATATTTAAAATAGAAAATTATATCGATAAGCAGTAAAGCTCTCAAATAACTTATTCTTTTTAAGCTTCTTTCGTAGAATCCCGCTTGTTCTGATCCGGTTCTTCAGTTATTTTCGTTTTTGTCTTTTCTTTGTTCGCTTTGAGTCGAGTATTCCCGTGACGCTCTTTTCACAAACATCGTTTAGGGAGAGATGCGATTGATGTTCGGTCAGTTCAAGCACTCGAACCTATCGAACCCAACTCTCTGCTACCGATACATAAACAAAAGTATGTCTTGTTCCTTCAACTCAAGCAAGTTATCGGTGATTTCCCCTGGAGAAAAAAAATGGATTCTGGTTTTTTTTTTTTTTTTTTTTTTTTTTTTTTTTTACATTTTACATTTTTAGAGCGACAGTAATGTTGAAATGATGTAATATTCTAATATCTAATATTTTTAAATTCTATTCACAAATTTTTTTTAAATTTACTTGTTTTATATATGTACTTTAAAGATAATTATAATTAGTAAAATGTTCTTGATTACAATTTTCTTAAAATTCTATTTTATAAAATCATTTTGCCTATATTTATTTAAATTATTTCATCACCCTCACCTTAAGCCTACTCAGGTCTCTTGCTCTGAAATATGAAATGCCAAAGCCAGGCTGTGTCCAATAACTCAAGCACACTCTTCCATGGTCAGACGCCCGCCTTCCTCCTCACTCAGTCATACAATCAGTTATCCAACCAATTCGCTGGTGTAAACCGCATTCACACGTGCTTCATTTTCGCCTGACTGTAAAACATAGCCCAACTTCAAGTAACAATAATATTTACTTACTGAAGGTTAAATGCTGAAAAACTTCATTTGAAGCATTGAATAACTCGCACACACACACACAAATAGACAAACAAAAATGTGCACACTCACACACACAGACACACCTTTGACTGTGTGTGTAACGGTGAGTAACCCGAATATCGAATGAAATAAAACATCAACTGCAATTAGTTGAGCAATCGATGGAAGCAAGTAATAAACTTCTGGGCTGCCAACAACATTTGCCACTGATTGACTAGCAACAACAACAACAACAACATCGCACAGTGGCGCAAAAATCAAAACAACCCATACTATTTGCTAATGCGACCCTAACAAGCTGAAGCCAGCAGCAGCTCCTGCGAAGTGGGCGAGGGGGAAATGGGAAAGGGATGGGGGCAAACAGCCAGGTGTGGGCGGCTCTTCAGCGAAAGAGAACTGAAATCTTAATTAAGATTGATATGTTCACGTGTGTGTGTGTGTGTGTGTGTGTGTGTGTATCATGGCAAGCTAACTGCCCGCTCTGCGCTCTCCTTCGGCTTGACTGACACTTGTCTGTCTAGCTACACCTGACTGAATGCTAAGGTAGCTCCACACACACACACACAGACTCGCTCCCCCTCTCTGGCAGCCACGCCCCCCTTGCCCACATCTCATGTGTGCTTGATTTTCGTTTCCATTTTCAACTCTCGAGGATGTTTTGCTGCTGTTGTTTTGGTGGAGTGTGGTCAACCTTTCACTCGAATTGCAGCACGAATTATTTATGACATTCGATTTGGAATTGTCGTTGCCTTCGTTGTTATTGTTGTCGTTGTTGTTGCTGCTCTGTATTATCGTAATTAGTGGCCCGAAATTGACATTAGCCGAAATCTGGAAACAAATCGAAATCGTTGAGCAATTTTCGCGTGCTCATTCTTGCGCGTCAATCCCATGGCATTTCTGGGGCATCGACTTGAAATACCCTGTATATGTATGTAGGTTGGCAATCACTGTTTGACTGTTGTGAGTGTGGACAAAAGCTGCTCTGCATGGCCAACATTGCATTTAAGAAGAGGAAGAATAAAAGCAAATTGCTGAGGATAGCACTAAATAATATTAATATATAATACTTTCTTTACTTTCTATTATTATAGAATCGAATTTTTTGAATTTATGCATATCTATGTTTGTGAATATTATATGTTATACAATTTATTCATTATAAAATGTAGAGAAAAATATTTGCCAAGCATTGGCCTCTACATATGTATGTATACTAAAACAGTTGCAATAAGAATATTAATAATAATAATATAATAATTTATTTTTTTATTGATGGCTCCAAAGATAATCTTAAAATGGCAAATCTGCTTGATTAATTCAATATAATGCAATGTGTTTAATTTACTATCATAAATTTTAAAGTTAAGTTTAATAAATTTCATAAATAATATGGAAATTGCAGGTATTCAATTTCATTAAGTTTCATTTAGCCGTTTCATTTATTTTTTATCTTTCGTTTTTTGGTATTTGAAATTGAAATTCTTATATATTTTTTCATATATTAACACCTACGTATATATGTAAATTAAATTATATATAAGAAAATTATATTAAATTATATATAAGAAAAACTAGTATATAAAATCTATAAAAAAAAAATTGCACTTGCAGTAGATAAAATAAAGAGATAAAAATTAAAGTAATAGAAGAAAGTTTTAAAAATTAGTTTTGGAAAATGTTTTTTTTTTTTTTTTTGGCTAACATGCAACAGCATTTGTGCCGCAAAGCAGACGAAGCATGTTGCGCGCAGCAAATTAAGTGCAGCCACAATACGCACACAGACACACAGTTGCAGGCGCAGGCACGCGCACACTCACTCAAGGCGATGCAGCTAACAGATGGCAAGACTTTTAACACTCCAGGGATAAAGTTTCATTTAGAGCCGCCTAACATGTCCGGGATGGAGTCCAAAACTTGGTAAAGCCACAAGGCGGCGCAGCACAAGTGACAGATGGGGGTGAAGATGGCAGGAAGTGGATGCCAGATAAGGAAGGCAAACATACACATGCACACAGATGCATCTGTATATACATACATATTTATACGTATGTGTGTGTGTGTGGAGACCAAACTATCATACTTCATAGTACGAGGCACTTCACTTCAAATTGCACTTCGGGTTTATGAAGCACACGCCCACCCTTGGCAGCCGCCCACTTCACTTCAAGTGCATGTGAAACCGCAGTTGAAAGGCATTTATTGTACTTGTCATTGTTGTGGGGGGTGCCAAAAGGGGCGTGTGGGTGTGTGGGCGTGGCATGTGCAAGTCCAGACTGTGCGGTTGGCAACCAATTCCTCTGCCTTTGCCTTTGCCTTTGCCATTGCCATTGCCATGGCCCCAGCCCAAGCCCCGACCTGAGCCCCCAAACGTTCGCATAGAAAAATGCTTTACTTGCTCTTATGAATGCCAATGCACTGTGCTCATAAAAAGTTTCACTGTGTGTGTGTGTGTGTGTGTGTGTGTGCATGCTCTGTCTTTTTGTGTATTAGGCATTTGCTAAACGACCCTAGTTAACCTCCAGGCCAAATAATTTGCATCAAGCACTTGCACTCTACACAATCTCCTCTCTTGCCTTCGTCTCTCTCTCTCTCTCTCTTTCTCTCTCACACCCACGCCTGACTCGAACTTTTGCCGAGAATCTGTATTACGCCCTTTAGGGCAATCTGGATCTGGCTCGGGCTCTTGCCTAGCCATAACGTTCCTAACGCCGCTCCCCCTCCCAGAATCTTCTTTGTCTATGCCGCTGCTTATTTTAGTTATGGCATTTGAGGCATTTTTGCCAAGTTTACAAGATTATGCGCTTAGTGTTTGGGCCGGCACTGCGAACCAACAAAACTCCATCCGAAGCATAGAAAACTTTTTTCCAACATTCAAGGTGAAAATGAATGAGTGTTTCTCAGTGTGCGTGTGTGTCTATGAGTGCGGATGGCTGTCTGTCTGAGTGTCTGGCCCGGGGTGTAATTAAATTGGTGCCATTTTGAGTGCTCTCTGCTGTGCGAACTACGAGCTGGGCAATAAAGCCCATGCTTAAAGTTTAAATATGTGGAAATTCAATGGGTTGATCGCAAATTCTTAAAATTACTAAACTACTATTTGAATAAATGGAGTGTTTTTTCGGCAGATTTTAAAGTATTCATTTAGAAAGACTTTCGTCTGATCATCACTTGCATGGATTTTATTGGCTTATAGATCCATAAATTTATATCATATCGTCCTACATCTGTGGATGTGTTTTGTTCATCTAAATTACTGAAATAGTTAAAAAATCAATGGGGCATACAGTTTCAAGTGTTTTGTTTGTTTATACCAGTAAAAGCATTTCCCGAACCACCAGCCAGACATATACATTGATGCACAGTTCCTTTCAGATAAATCGTTATCCCGATCTTTTGTCGAAAACTTCAGGTTTATATGCAGGCTATAATCATCGCAAACATATCGGGAATAAATTTTAAGTTTCTTAAGCTCGTACGACTCTTCCTCATTGCCAATAAGGAAATGGCTGTACTAGGCATTTCGGGTTTTGTTATTAATGTCCTCCAAGTGAATATATAACTCATGCGGCTGCGATTGTGTAATTAAATGGATCTTCTCCAATCCCATGAAATACTCATGTTCCATGTTCCCAAATCCTCTCTTGTATTCCTCCCAGTTGCGATTAAAGTCTTCAGTTCCATCAATTCTACGCTGAATCACGATCCAACCAGATCCCACAAGCTTAGAGTCGCAGGGTACGAGGAATGGCCCGATGTTGGGTAATATCATTGCAGATGTATTGGATTTACCTTGGCAGTTAGGTTCCTCTAACTTTTTCATATATTCCATATATTCTGTTTGCTTCGATTGAAGATCTTTAATTTTCGCAGCATTTGCAGCTGATTCATTTTCTAAGTCAGATAATTTGTGATCTTTTTCCTCTATCAGAGATTTTAATTTCAATATTTCGTTATCTCTTTCAATTATAGTAGTATCTCTTGTTCTTCTATATGTGTCGATTAGCTCAGTCTGAAGAGCCAA
>NW_022045934.1:383157-394165 GCF_001654015.2 Drosophila navojoa
TTTTTTTGTAATTATCTTAATAATATAATTTATTCATTTGATAAATTATTTATACATGTGTTTTTTTTTTTTTTTAGATTATAAAATTATATAATTGCTTTTCGTTAATTCACTTTATTTTTTTTACATAGTATTTATTTCATTTAATAAACTTTTAATTTTGATATTGATTGATTTCATAATATTTGTATTCATTTATTTATATACTAGTTTTTGATTGTTAGTTTATTTATTTATATAAATTTTTTTACTTGGTTCAGTTGTTCATCTCTCGGTTTGCCCATTTCAAGTTCAATTAAAGCGAACAACTTTACCGTTAACGAATTATGCAACACACAATTCACATATACAGTTGGACGTGAGGCAACGCGTTAAATCCATTTTGGGGCTACAAATGTTATGCAACATTTATGTGACGTTGGGTCCATGCGCTCAGAGTCAGACGCGTTGTTAAATGCGTAAAACACACACACTCGCACACACACAAACAAAGCAATGCCGCTGCCGCCCAACCCCTTCTCCTGTTTGTGCCGCTTGGCTGTTGCTACCTCGGGGCAATAACCGCAGTGTGTCCTCAACATTGGCACACGAAAATAGGAGCCCAGCGCTGCCGACTGGCCGGACGGGGCAGAAGGCTTTGGGCAGGAATTTGGGGGCAGGAGGCAGTGCTTCGAGGTGCACTCACTTGGCCGAAAATCGACCAAAGCTGCAGTCACGTTAAATTAATTTACCTGTGCGTCTATAAGAGCATGTGTGTGCGTGTGTGTATTTGTTGTGTGTATGCGCTCATTTCGCCTTGTTTGTGGCTGTTTTGTTTGTTTGTTTGTCAGCAGGTGTTATTTTGTGCCCCAGCGCTGTGTACGTGGCGAAAATGCGTTGCCAATGCCATCAGAGTGCTTCTGTTGTTACTGCCACACACACACACACACACACACACACATAGCTAGCGGCTGTTGCAGCAACAAAAGCTATTTACACACACCCAGGCACAATCTCACGCTTAACAGGCGCACTTTTAATGACCGAATGCATTTTAATCCAAAAACAGTTTGCAAACTCACGTAAAATCCATGCGAAAATTGCTTTTGCAAAATCTCTGATGGAAATTGAAAATTTGTTGATCAGCAAAAATATCGCTTATACACACAGCTATACTATTGCCAAGAGCCCATAAAAGTTTATAGAGTATATATATTTTGCAATGAGAAAACGTGCGGAATTTATATTTAATAGCTTCAGTTTATATATTCAATCGGAATATTTTTATACATTTCTAACGAAAGTTTTCTATATAAAGAAATTTTCCTTTTCAAGTTTACCATGCTTTAGAAGAGCGCAATTGATCATTGACTAGCTTCTGCTGTTGTACTATTACTAATCAAAGAATTTATAGAATTAATTATTTTAGATCTGTCTACATTTCATTTGTACCCAATATTATATTCCAATAAAGAGAAAAGAGTTCACAGAGTTATAGTTAACGTTCTGTTATCGGAATGTTGGGAAGTGGAAAACCAAGGTCTGACCATCTAGAATCTTAATATTTTTGTATAGTTTATAAATTATTGCATTTTGTTCCATAATATGGAATCGATACAATGTTTCTCTTCTATATATTCCAATTTATTGTTAATTGTTAAGTAAGAAGATTAAAATCTGGTTCGACTGCCTAACTGCACGAACCTAGTATTATATATATAGGATTGTAGGTGAGATAAATATCTTCTTCTCACACTTTAACAAATGACTCTGGGATCAACTGATTGCGTCGCTTGCTTAAGGAGCTCGTTCGGCTGCTCGGCGATCGGTTGGCAATTGGTAAGTCTCGCTCTGCTTGTCTCCGATTGGTTGCTTACATTGAATGCAGCGAGGGCTGTGTCGTCGACAGAGTACGTGAGTTGAGTGTGTGTGTGTGAATGCGAAGATCGTCTGCATTGACTTATAGAGCCACGTATACCTTTGCTCACTGAGTCTCATTGTACGAACATCAATCTTATTTGATTTTACACTGAAAAGTTGACTTCGCTTTAAAATTATTATCTTTATTACTATTTTAAAAATATTTATATATATATTGTATCTATATTAAATATATATCAGAAATATCAAATTTATTATATATGTATGTGCAATTTAGGTATGAATTCATTTTAAGTAAATAAAAGAAGGTAACTGTAAATACATTTATTTATATGTTTTGTTTATATTTAAAATATTTTTATATTATTTTTTTTTTTAAATATAATATAAATATTATTGTTTCTGTCAATAGCTTTCAAAATATGCTTTTCAATTCTAAAACACATTTGCTCTCGCATTTTTCAGTTCCTCCCATGCTGTCTATACCAAACCAGCTAGAGGGCGCCTATTTGGGCCAGGACGTTATGCTGGAGTGTCACACTGAGGCATATCCGGCCTCTATTAACTATTGGACAACGGAACGCGGCGACATGATAATATCAGGTAAATGTCAAATGCCAGCCAGCTCTTAAGCTCTACTTATTGGCAACGTGGTTGTGTGGTTGACTCTGTATGTATATACATAAATCCTCTGTATGTAGGTATGCATATGTGAAATAACTCCAATCTTGACCAAAAGCCAAGCGGGGGGCCTTTGCATTGCAGCCAGGTTTATTATGTGGAGGAGCGTTTGTAAATGAGCTTACAATGTAATCAACATGCTGTGCGGCCAAGGCCAGAATATTGCGCCTGAAAATTGTCATGTAAAATGGCAAAAATTAAAACTCGCATCACGGCGTAAGCCCAAAAAATAAGTTAAGCCGCTGACGTTGCCGCACACAGTCAGTGCCACTGCCACTGCCGCTGCCAGAGGCAACTGCGACTGCGACTGTAACTGCAACTGAAATGAAAACAAATGAAAATCCATTGGAAAACAATAACGTGGGCTGTTGCTGCTGCTGCTGCTGTGGCGATTTCTCTTTCGCATTACTCATACGCACTGAGTGACAGGCATTCGAAAAACATGCACAGCAACTGTTGAGCTGTTAATGTCACATTGTAGAGCTTTAAAAGTGATTGTCTGCATCGCTGCTATGCTTGACGGTTGACGGCGCCTGCAGCTCAAAGGATCCGGCCAGCAAGCGCATTTAAAGACGAAGTGGCCAAGTGCACCGCGGCAAGCAAAGCAAAGCTGCTTAAGTGCTTAAACGTTTCTCCTTTTTGCCTCTCCTGGCAGTTGAGAGCCTCTGCATTTACTGACTTCAACAAATATACATATATACATATATAGTCTTTTAATCATATTTTTGTAATCTGATGAATATATCTGATAAAAAGCATTTGTCATATTTTAAGTTATTCATATATACATTTTAATAATTATCTCTTATTTTATTCAGAAACAATTTTGTTTCTTTTTCTTATTTATTTTGTAGGAAAATAAATCTGTGGATACATATTTTCGTATAAGATTTAATAATGATTTATGCAAATTTTATTTAATACAGTCGAGTCCCAAATATTTTTTTTTTTTGGATTCACGTAGAAATTCGAATCATCGAGAATTATCGAGAATGAATTTTTGTCATGGGCATTTTTTCGATTTAAGGAATATCAAGACTTGATTTTATTGATAAATTTTCTTATATTTTCTTAGACTTTCTTTGCTTATCCGAAAATGCGATGCTTAAATATGTAATGAATTGTATGAATTCTGTGCTATCTGTTCTAGTCTAGGGATTGTTTAATACTTCATATATGTGATATTTAATATGACGGGCAGATCACAATTTTGATTTAACGATCGCGCTGCAAAGTAAGTGAGAGAGGGAGAGAGAGAGAAGTGCAAGTGTTTTACATGCGGCTCTATCAGCAGCTACGGATAAGCAGCACTGGAGCTTGATTCGGTTCTCATGATGAAGTACAATCAAATGCTCTCAATTTTAGATTTGATATAATTTCTAATACTTAGTACTCAATTATAAGAAATATTCAAGCTTTTTTATTGAGTGGTCAACACAAATGTAAAGATTAACTCAAGTCAACAGTGTTTTAACTTTTTCGACGCTTCACAGAATCCAACTTGTTCAGCAACAATTATTTTTTCGCTCGTAAACTATTTTTGTGTACATTTGTTAAATTTATATTAATATATGCAAATGAAGATTTAATTTTTAGCACACATTAAATTAAACAAACAATCTGAGCAAAATCAAAACATAATCAACGCATATGAAAACATGTGTATCAATCTGTCTTTGTAGCTCATATTTTACTGATTGCCGTATTCGCAATTCGCTTTAATTGATTACTAATTCAATTACAGCAAAGTTTCCTGCAAAACAATTGATTTTAATGAATCGCTGAGCTGTGCCAGAGTGAGTCGGAAATGCAATATGGTATATTATCAAAAACTGGAAATCGCTTATTGTAAACATTGCATTGATAATAGAAAGCGGAATGGAAATAAATATGAGAGCAGCGAAAAATAACATCAGATGAGCCAAATATTCAGACAGTAGCTCGGAATGTCACAAAATATTATGCTGCAGCGGAAATTATTTGAACATAATCACATTGGCAAACACACACACATGAGTGCATGTGGCAGGGCCAAAAGGATAACCTCAGCTCAGTTGTGTGCCGTGAAAATAAATGAAAATCGAATATAATTAACATGTCGCTGGCTAAAATGCTAAAATCAATAAAACTCATATACACAACAAATCGTAGCATACTTTTCAGGGCTAAATATTCATGGGACCCAAAAGAGCTGGCACTCAGTTGTTTTTGTTCTTTTTATGATCCTTAGCTGATGACTCAGCTCTTGCCAGTCATGAGTATAGACATTATAATAGCTAGACTAACATGCTTATATCTTATTTCTATGCTTAAATGCGATTTGTTTGTTCGATATGCCACACACACACACACACACACACACACACAAGCACACAAAGATATAAGTGACACGACATTCAGGTGTATGTGCGTGTGTGTGTGTGTGCTGGGCAAATTATAGCCCAGGTTGTAGAGACATTTCATATGCACACACGCATAGGCAGCGAGCAAAACGCGAGCCGCAGATACGAATATTTTCGGTGGCGTCGCGCATGATGAATGGCAAACAGACACCAAAAACTTTTTGGGTAATAAATTTTAAGCGATTCCGCAGTGAAACGCATAGAAACTAGTATGGATGTGTGCGTGCGTGTGTGTATGTGTGTGTTTCACGTTCATGTAGGGTGGCCAAAGAAACTAGGGAAAGAAAGCTATCTAGTTCAGTTTGCAGATTGAAAATGGAGAAGAAGTGGCGGAAGCTAAAGAAGAAGAAGCACATACATCAAATTAAAAGTCGACGAGACAGTTGGAAATATATTTGACTTGAGTTCTAAATATGAATGGAACATAAGAAATGAATAAAATAATAATAATTATAATTAATACTAATATGGTGTAATAAATAAAAGAAAAAAATATATATATACATATATGCGCGATTTGAAAAGTAAGCAAACGTTAGGCAAAGATATTTACGTAAGATATACATGTATGTATGTATTTTAAAATGGACATTGAGAGTCAATTTTATATGTAACTTGAATTGATGCAGAGCTAAGACATCTTTGAATATTCAAAACGATTGCGAATATAGAAAATAAATATATGTATGTATACATTGAGTGAACGTGAGAGGTATAGAAAGAGAAAGATTTGTATATATATACAAATATATGTATATATGACTATCTAGGACTAGGCATTGATGCATATGTATGTATTTTTGCAAATAGCTAAGTTTAACAAAAATAATTCTTAAAAGTTATCAGAGCTGCAATCGAATACCTGCCATTAGGCAAGAAGATTATGAGTTGATCTGCTTATCAATATTTTCAATGAAAAATGTTCCACTTAAAAAAATAGATATTACATATATAAATGTCTTCAGCTATAAGGCATAAATTTCTATACGGTTTTATTATGCTCATATTTGTGCTTGAATATTTAGTTATCTGCAAATATATAATATTTAGAGATACGATTATATTTCTCATTAAACATACAGATGCAGCCTTTAGCGGCTTTGAGCTGCAACTATATATAGAGTCAAAGTCATATTACATGCTATGTGAAATATAGAATTATTAGCCAATTCTACTTAATAACTATGCGTTCCCTCCCCTCTCATGACTATGCTCTTGCCGATATCATTCAATGCTGTCTCAATTCTAGCCCAATTCCGTCAAAAAGAAGCCCAACAACTTGTCAAACAGCCCTCTCGGCAACTGTCGCTGGCATATGCCATTTATCACAGACTTAGTCAGGGACAGGACAAGCAATTCTCTCACAGACTGTCGCTGATGCATGCCACAGTCAGCCCGATAAAAAAAAAAGAAAAGAATATGGAAAAAAACAAGCAACTTGTGTTTTATGTCCCAATATCGAATGGCGGTGTATTAAAAGTATAAAGTTGCGCCGAATCGCATATGTCGAGGTCTCTGCTGCTGCTGGTGCTTTGCTGCCTTTGATTATGAGTTAAATTATATATTTGCGTGTCGGATCGGCTTATAATACAGCACGAAAAGTATCTGAGAAACTGCGGCGTCACAAAAGGTGACTGACTATACAAAAAAAAAAAAAAAATAAAGAAAAAGGAAAACGACAAAAAAAAAAAAAAACAATGAACAAGAAAAAAAGAGGAGCATGCATGTGCCGCAACGCAAATTGTTTTTGCTAAAAGACATTTGTCACACACACACACACATACAGACTCACACATACACTTTGAGGCAACACATGGCGTATGAGCAACATGCGATATCGCCTTACACTGCGCCAAACAATCAAACTGAAATTAAGTTTATATATTTAATGCTGCTACTTATGCCCAATATTGTATTTCTCTCTATGCCTGAGCCTAGGCTAGACCAGAAAAAGACATAAAAATAGGCAGCGAAATTAAAGCCAGCGCCAGAAGAAGCAGAAAAAATAAACTTGGAAGAAGCAGGAAAAAAAGCGTATAGAGCATTGAACAAAAGTTTTTCTTTTAGATTTTCACTGATTAATGAGAAAAGTTTTATTTAGTTCAGGGCAGAGGGAACACCCCTACTATTGAACTACGGCAGTTTTAATTACACATACACGCAGATGGCTGGAGTGAGGGACAACGAGCGCGGGTGAACGAGAGAGAGAGAGAGAGAGAGAGAGAGAGTGAGGGACAAGCGAGGCGAGAAGCGCGTAATTAGTTTGAGTTGCCATTGAAAACACACACATATACACATATACACAAAAACCAACAAACGAACACACACATACAGAGAGTGGCTAAGAAATGCAGGTGACATTAATTAATTGATTTATTTTGTCTTTGCTCTTAAAGTCTTTCGTTTGTTAAGCTAAACTTTAAAGCTGTAATTTTTATCGTGAATTATATATATTTTCTACATATATTTTTTCAATGTTGAATTTCATTCAAACTGCCGGCTTACCTCTGGTGTTTTTATACCCTGTTTTTTTTTGCAGACACTTCCCGGGCGGGCGATAAATACGAGACCACATCAACCGTCAGCGGTTATACGAAATATATGAAGTTAAAAATTCGCGCCGTTGGCCCGAACGATTTTGGCACCTATCGCTGCGTGGCAAAAAACTCGCTGGGCGAAACCGATGGCAACATTAAGCTCGACGGTGAGTGACAGACGCACACACAAATATACATATATATAAATTCACGTATATATTTAACTGATGTTATTTATTTTTTTTGTTGTAGCTTTCAACTATTTTTTTAATTTACTGCAATTTATTTGCTGCATTTGTGCAGCAGCCATAAAAAATGACTTCGCATTTTTCATCAGTTGAAAGTTTTCTCATTTTTTATTGCTGGCTGTCAAAGAGTTGACATTATTTAAATACCATAAAGTATTGCTATAGTTTCACATATTTTAAAAAAGTTGTCAAATGAGCAGTTTATATTTTTAAAGAAATAATATTTAAAAATATTTATTTTTTATCCATGATTTATTTTTCACAATTATTTTAAAGACAACTGAAATTTGAACTATTTTAGTAGTCTGAAATATAATTCATTTCAGCTATTAAAGGTAAAGAAAAGAAACATAAAATAAATAAATAAGTAAAGAAATTAATAAATAATTAATAAAAATAATTTTATTATATTTTTTATATTATTCATTATATTGCAGTTGATAAATTTTGCTTAATGCGTAAAGTGTGCATCTTCTCCTCTTTCAATTTTTATTTAAAATAAAATAGCTTAATATTTTAAATATATTTATGTATATATATATATTTAAAAAAAATATATATATTTTATTTTACAATTAATTTAACTTTGTATTTATTTTATTTTTATTTTTTTGGACATATTTATTAAAAATAAATTGTAATTCCTCTCTATATCCTTGGAATACCATTTCTAAATCAATTTTAAAATGTGAAATTTTGTTCTAATTTTCTATACGTATCACAGAAATGCCCACGCCCACAACAGCAATAATATCCGAGATGGCCATGTTGAACCGCAGCTACGGTAAGTGCAGCCAAAGGCTTTCGCTTTTCTTTCTCAGTCTGAAAACAGTCAAAAGCTGTGCTTAACTTTAATTCAACAACTATCATAAGGCACCCATTCAGCACTCACTCAACCTTCGTCTTAATTGGTTTTGCATAATTTTCTATTTATCAACCTTGTGCACTGCAAATCATCAGCACTCCACGACTCCAAAAATAGCTCAAGTCTAGCAGCCATGAAAAAAAAGTCTTATTGATTTCAGTAAAATTGTGGGAAAAGAAGCTTTAAAGTAATTTTCTAACTAAATTGGTTTTCATAAAGAGCCTTGTCCAATAGCTGCAAAAATATTTCCAGCAAACTCTGGACAAAGTCTCTCAACTGAAGCTCCACTCGTAACGTAAACCCTTTACCAAGTTTCTCTCCCTCACTCACTCTCTCCATCTCGCTCATTTCCATTGGCTCGCATGCTATTTTCTGTGTCCATTTTTTTTTTTTTTATTTTTGCCTGTCTTACCGTATTTACTTTTGTTTGTTTGCCATGTTTGCGCTCCTCTCTCGCAGACGTCTATTAAATGCAAATAAATGCAAAAATTAAATAAAAATACTTGGAATACTATTACGTCTATATGTATTATACGTTTTTATATGGCTTTTTCTTTTGCTTTTCCCAACCTGTTCAGCTCGTTTTCTGACTATTTCTTTCATGTTGCCTGCAAAACAAAAACAAAAACAAAACTAAGAACATGAAAATTTTCAACAACAACAAAACGATAATAAACAAAACTCCAACCGTCATTATTCATATACCTTGTGCCGTGCCAAAAACACGTCCAACTCTCACACTCTTTCTCTCTCTCTCTCTCTCTCTCTCTCTCCCTCTCTGGCTCGCACTCTCACACTGTCTGTCTTGCTGATTCTTGCTGCATAAAA
This sequence comes from Drosophila navojoa, assembly GCF_001654015.2. The sequence goes on from NW_022045934.1 coordinate 392,579, forward strand.
TTATAAAAAAAAAGATGGCAAGAGACGTCATAGAAATAAATTTGAGTCGGCTAACGCTTTGCCTGATTACGGGGTTGAGGAGTGGCGTGACGGTGCTCAAGGTAAGTACATGGCTACCACTATGGCCCACACCATCTATCTATCTGTCTACCTACACACCCACCTGTGCTCTCGCCTAAAGATACAAAAAGGAAAGCTCGGCTCTTTGTGCGCGGCCAAGTTATGCAGCTGCAGCTGCCTTTTTGATAGCCATCGCTGCAGTTTTTCATCATTTTCACACAGTTTTCCAGGCTCTCTCACTCTCTTTGGCATTTTCTTTTCATTCATTTTGTGTATGTTTATGTTATTTTATTTTATTCTTTTTTTGTGTATATATTTCAAGTGCGTCGCCGTTGGCTTTTCCCGTGTTGCCAGTTGCCATAATGCAGAACTTATAAGAGCTCTTTTGGCTTTTTGTTTGGGCCATGGCCAAGTGTTTGGCGCCAACGTTAAAAATTAATTAAATTTCCTTGACGTTTGCATTTCACAGTTGTTTTTGCAGTTGTTATTTTATATTTTTATTTCTTCCTTTATTTTCCATTTTCCATTTTCAATTTTCATTTCATGTTTAGCTGCAAGTACGCAATGCACTTTATGCCATTCGCCTTCTTGCTGCCAGGCGCTGCATCTCAGATTTATAAAGTGCCACAAGCATAAAGCGCACAGCTAACAACAAGATGAAAATTAGGAAGAAAGCGAAGAAGAAGAAGAAGAAGCAGGCAATCAACAGCGAGCGAAAGTGGGTGTTGGCGCTGTCAAAGCAATAAGCAGTTGAAAGTTTTAGCCGTTTTATTGAATGGCTCAAAAGAACAGAACGATTTGTAGTTTTATTTGCCAACTGCACAGAGCAAATAAATTAGCTAGCCTGGCTGGAGCTGGCGAGTTTATTAAGAATGTTATATGAAATCAGACTGAAACAAGAATTAAGTAACTGTCAAAGTCTTAAATCGTGTAGGTAACAAAGCTACACAATATTAACTGTAGGCAAAAAACGAAAAATGAATAAATAAATAAATAAATGAATGAACAAGAACTAATTAAATTCTGGAGTTTTAGGAGCTGTTTGTTGAAACATAAAATACGCTTCCCACTAATTATTGTGATGGGATAGCACATCCAAATTAATTTTGAAATAAATCTTAAACACTTCTTCACTACATATATCGCCTATAATAAAAGCTCTAGTCGCGACTGCTCGACTGCGAGATCCCCTGAACCCTTCGAGAAACTGATATTTCAAAAATAATTCACACACACACACACGAACTTACACAGGGACGGCTGCGCTGCAGTGAACTGCAACTGATATTTCAATAAGAATATATATACCATATCAAGAATATATATACTTGTGGGGTCTGCCACGCCTCCTTCTGCCTGTTACATACATTTCAACAAAACCATTTCCCATTTTCAATGGGTTCAGGGTATAATTATAGTACATTGTTTCAACTGAAGCATATTTTTGCTATGAATCGTTTCACTTGAGATAGTGTAGCGTACGGGTTTGACTAAGTTGCGACTCTCTCGACGAGAGCGCTGTATGTC
>NW_022045934.1:394175-405600 GCF_001654015.2 Drosophila navojoa
AGTAAGCAGCGACTGCGCTTGGGCTGCGCTGCAGTGTGGGCAATATTATGAGTATCTATTTGTTAAGAAATTTAATTTCTAGACGTACACTCTTAATGAACCTTTCAGAACGTAATCATAATGTATGTATATACCAAAGCACAGTTATCGGATGATTTATCGTAAAATTAGTATACACGAGTATGCATGCCAGAATTAAGCTTGCCAGCTTTTGTATCTTCTGAGATCGACGCACTCATACGGACGAACGGACAGATGACTCAGAATATATTTACTTTATGGGGTCTTCGATGATTCCTTCTGCCCGTTACATACTTTTTCACAAAACCATCAAAGCCTGTAAACTTCTCTACTCAATTAAATAAGCATAGGTGTTGTAGAAGCGGAAGTGTTCTCTTTATTACAGTGAGCGATAATCGCTGTAATTCAAACATAGGCTTAATAATAGTCGGGAATAAGCTATATTTATTTTCTCATAAATCAATAATTTCATGTTAATATATAAAAGTTAAACTCGCAGGCTAGACATTTAAAGCAGAGAATGATTGAAATCTACGATAATTTAGGGCTACATGTATATGCGATGTACAACCACTCCTAAATCAGCTTGATATAAATTAGCATATTTCTGTTTGATTCAAACGTGTCTGCATATATTCAAATATTTAGTCTATATATACTAAAACTGCGCTACTCGAATATCGTTTTCCATAACTTAATTGCTCGACTGTTTATGGGCATGATTATGGGGCGCGATCTAAACGGTTACCAAAAAATTGTTACAAACCGTTTAAATAGGAAAAGCCACAAATCAATTTCGCGCTAATAACGCCGTCATTTCAATTAAAATGCGGTTAAAGTGCGTATTAATCTGATAACAACGAAATACCAGCAACAACATAAAAACGACAACAACAACGACAGCCAACAAAACGAATAAAATGAATAAAATGTGCGGAAGCGGCAATGGAATGCAGCTCGCATGTTGCACATCAAACCAGCCACAAAAGCTAACCGACAAATTGAGGGCAGGAGAGGAGCGGCTGGTGGGCCCGCAGGGGGAGGAGTAGGTTAGTAAACTAAGCCACAAAATACAGCCGCAGAACACAACCCAGCAACAATTTATTTTGTATTTTATTCCATTTTCATTTCGAATGCACGCCAGACCTTAGCAGCGGGCCGTGAATGCTTCACACCGAAACTATACATATGTGTGTGTGTGTGTGTGTGAAAGAGAGGAGTTCGATGTGTTTGGGTGAAAGAAAGCGCTATGTGTGTGTGTGTGAATCTTTGTGTAAAGCGTGCAAGAGAGCGTGGGAGAGCATTGTGATTGCCATGTATTTATGTCGGTTTGTGTGTGTGTGTGTGTGTGTGTGTGTGTGTGCTCGCTTTACCGTTCAAATAAATCCGCTGCAATAAAAATGCCATCAATCGCATAGCCAAAATGCAACAACAACACTCAGAGCAGAGGCGGGCAACAGCTTAAACGCTGATTGACACTGACATTGTGACGTTGTCAATACCAATATCCACGTCTGTGCGGCCACAGGACACCATGCGTGTCCTGCCTCCGCTCCTCGTTCACTAAAAACTGGTGCATGTCACAAATTAGTTGCGGAAAAAACAAGAACAAACAACAAAACGCAACGACAAATTAGCCATAAACAGCGAGTGGTTTTATTTGCGGTTTATGCAACCAGTTTTAATCCTTGAGCAACAACAGCACCGACAGCAATAACAACATGGCTGGCTGACCAAAAATATTTGCGAGCAAAAATGTTGATTGCATTTAAAATGCAATTATTTAAGGCATGCGTCCGTGAAATGCCGCTCAACCGACTGCACTAATGAACTGGATCCGAACTGAGCGAACGGAACTGCCAGTAGGAGAGTGTGGAAGAGCGGGTGTGGGAGTGGGAGTGGGAGTGGGAGTGGGAGCGGGAGCATATCGCTTGTCTGGACAAAGGCCATGTGCAAACAGCAGACGAAGAGCTGCAAACGCACTCGTGCATCGAGAGTGCCTTAAAAAAGAAAGCAGAAAGAGCAAGAAGTAAAACTGAAAGAATAACAAGGGTAAAAAAAAGCTGTTTGCTCCGACGGCACATTCGATAAAAACACTTGAGTTTGTTTTCGAAAGAAACCCGATCCGAACAACAATCCCATTAAGCACAATGAAAACAAATATGATGTAGTAGCTATAAAATCGTATGCTTCTTATATTCTGAATTAAAATTATTTACAGAATGCAGACAGGAAGCGGTGTGTTGACTCGGTCGTCATTCCACCACATAGATATTTATTTCAATTTTCTTAAATTTATTTATTTAAATATTACCTAAATATGTATGTACATATGCATGTACGTATGCAGCTCTTTCTATTAGCTGCATTGGTTTCTGCAAGCTCATAAAAACAGCTTTGGAATTAAAAGTAAGCAAACGCGCTCAGCACAAGTTGTACTCGTTCCACCCTGGAGTTATTTGAATAAGCAACGTAGCCAAGAGAAATGGTTGAGCTTTGGATCATAAGAGAAGAGTCAGGCACTCTCAGTGGGAAGATAAACAAAGAGCGCTGCGAATAGAATTTGCAAGTGTGCGTGTGGGAATCAGCTTGGAGATATATGTATATGTATACGTATGTAAACGGCATAGGCGAGCAAGCAGACTTGGCGCTAGAGCGCTTCTCTCCTAATTGCTGGAGGATCCACAACCTCACACATACCAGCACGATGAGCAGCCGCAAATCACAATTGAGTGATAGGATCCACTGAGTCTTTTAACAGTGTGGATTGCAAATGGCGAGTCTATTAGAGCTGAGTCTTTTAGCGGTGACTTTCTGGAGCGCTTCTCTTATGATTGCTGACAGGATCCACAGCTTCACACACACCAATAGAATGTTATGTGTAGATGGTCGGCAGTTCGTAATGTTACTTATTTGAGCACTCACACTTCAGTTACTCAGTTGTCAACGAGCTTTTGCTTCGATCGCAGTTGTTGAAAGTTATGAGTGCAAGTGATTATTATAATATGGACACACATACACATACTTATAATATTTAATATTTGTAAGTATAGCTATATTTAATTTCATTACAAATTTAAAAAAATCTCAAGTCAATAATGATTATTATTAATTATTATTATTAATTAAGAAAAAATCAACTAATTCAGATTCTTTTACGGCACACATACACATATATAGGTACACATACTCACATACACACACATACACAGGAAATTTCTGACTCAAAAATAATTGAATAATAAGCATAATGATAAAATATAAACAATTTGCTAGGTTTCTATTTTTATTTTTTTTTTTAATACACGTTAAACAACAGTATTTGCAAAACAATTGTCCAATTATTATATTAACTTTTTGTAATTTCATATTTACCTGAATCCCGTTCTACTTAACTAACACACATAAAAATGTGCTGCAAGGCAGGATAACTTTCCGCAAAAATCTTTAAATATTGATTTAAGTCAGGCCCCAACTTGAATATATAAATATAAATTCATAAAAATAAGAATTTCATTTAATCTCCCATAAAAAGAAAGAAAAGGCAAACAAGCAGTGCCACAAAATGGCTTTTTGATTGATTTGCGATTGACAGCTTTGACGTAGAGTTTTCAGCCCTTTGTTTTGTCATCGGCGCCGCTTATAAATAAAACAAAATGCACACACATAAATATATAAATAAATACATGTATGGGACCTATGAGCTAAAGTTGAAAAATCAGAACAAAGATGCGTGGCATGCACAAAAAAATGGGGAATATTTATTGCCTTGAATTGGCATCGAATGAAATATGCCATCAGAATTGTCTGAATGTCGGCTCTGACACCTTTTCAATGTGTTCTCAATGAAGCGTGAATACGGGCACCCATATGCACACAGACTCTCTCTCTCTCTCTCTCTCTCTCTCTCTCACACACACACACACTCATGCATGATATTTATGTCTTTGACATCAATCAAAGGGCAATGCGAATTTCCGACTCAATTTTGCTTCGAGCCTTAAACAAACAGCTCAAGGCTAAGTTAGGCGTACGAATTTCGTGTCGGTGTGTTTGTGGGTGAGTATGTATGTGTGTGTGTGTGTGTGTGTGCGGGGGAGTGTGTGGATAAATGGGCATGTGTGTGTTGTTGCTTTGTTTGTTTGTCTTTTCGCTTTTCTTGACGCTCTTGAAATTGCTTGAAGTTTGGCTTATTTGAAGTATTTGCGCTCTGTCGAATCTATCACTTTATATTTATGACTTTGACTATGGTCGAAATTAACATCAGCAACAACAACAACAACAACTGCCCATATAAGCAAGAGCAGAACAGCTAATGTAACAACAACAAGAGCCACAAGGGCCACAAAAAGCCAGCAGGAAAATCAACGCAATGCGCGCTTAAATACCACTTTGTTGTTATTTATGACGCCAGCTGATGAAAAGCCAAATGCCAAAAGATTAAAAGCTGATAAAATATATTTAATAGCCCTCATATGTATGTACTTTCGACCAGCCAACACTATGAACTCCCCAGATATATGTAGCTGAGTGGCTGGGCACAGTGGGACGAATGCGATGGCATAGTGAAGAAACCTTTGTACATTCAAAAACAAGTATATCAAATTGATGTGAATTCATCTAGTCAAAGTTCAAAATCAAACCAAATTTTAAAAAAGAAATAGAAATTTTAAAAATTAACTTTAATATCAGCGGCAAACATTCTTTTAATTTCCAGTAAAACCTGCTCTGAAAAATTAATCCAAAGAAACTGTTCAGATAATATGAGCAAACAAAATTTTCGATTATTTAGTAATTAAAAATAATAATAATTGCATTAGAGACATCTTCAATTTTCTACTTTTCAACACTACTCAGCCCACTGTGCCTGCAATATATCAAACATTGACATGCGGTCAACAAAGTGCGTTCAATGACGTGCATAAAAACCAAAGGCAGCTACAACAGCAACGGCAGGAGGGAATGTGAGTGGAGAGGCTGGGGCAGGGGAGTGCTGGCTGTGGGGAGTAGCACTCAATCAAGCGTGGAGACAGGGGACACACGCTGTCCCAGCTTTGGGTACATTGACTGTCCGCCACATAAAGACGCACAGAAGCAGCCAGAGCGGTAAAATATTGTCGAGTAATCGCTGTCGAAACGCTCGTCGAATGCATTGACGCTATAAAGACACACAATGACGTTGTAAAAAGGAGAGAGAAGAAATAACAGTCAGATGGACAGAGAGACAGGGGCAGACAGACGGAGCGACAGGCGGAGAATACGTATAAAAATGCTGAGACGAGTCCGCGTGCAAGTAAAAGATGTCAACAAGCAGCAAGCCGGAATGGAAGCCATTCGGGTGGCGCTGGCTTAAGTGAGCTCCACAAATAGAGCTGACCAGAGGGAGAGGGGCGACTGAGCGAGTGAGACAGACGGGGGGCAATAGGGGCGGCGTGGGGTCGCTCCTTTGGCAGTTGACCAGTGCACATATACATGTATATAAAAAAAAGTTTGGATTATTTTTGTAATGTTTTCAAATATTTTGCGTATAAATTTTACAGTATTTTTTACTTGCTCAGATTTAGAATTTTAAATTAACAGAAAAATGTTTAAGGGAGCCAGCAAAGATAAATATATACATACCTATATATGTATATATATGCAGTACAACAATAATAATATATATATAATTTATCAAAGACAAACAAAGAGTCACATTCAGTTATTATACAGAATATTCAAATATATATTTTAAAATGCATAAAGTATATATTATATTTAACGTTTTTACAAAATTGATAATGATTGGATTTATTCGAAACATTATTTACTGGTAGATATATTTAGTATATTATATATATTTCATATTATTTATACACTTTATTTGTTTTTAGCATTTTATACAAACTCAAAATGGGAAAACTCTTTTCCCCGCCCCTGTATATTATTTGCAGTCTGCTTATTTCGATTCCATAATTTTGATTACATGTGCTCCAGCTAGCTCGCTTTGATTATAATTTGCTTGGCAGCTGCATTCGATTAATGAAATCCCATTGCTGATTTTGAGGTTTATGAGCCAAACGTGCCAATTTAGCTGTTGGCCAGACAAACAGCAATTGGCCCAAGCCGCAGAGTGCAAAATCAATAAATTAAGAAGCAATACTCATATTGCCCATCCCAGCTAGAGGGGCTAGCCTAGGCAACTACTATTAAATGCATTCCACCACCAACGCACCAGCCATAGCAATTTTCTTCAACGTTCCCTCATCTGCCTGGCCCCCGACCCGCCCCGGCCGGCCCCGCCCGGCACCGCCTCGCCTGGCTGAAGCCAATGTCGTTTTGGCTTTGGTAACGCGCAAAATAAATGAAAATATAAACCCGACTAACCAAAAACTGATTACTACAAGAGCTCAAGCACTCATGAAGCGCCCGCCTCTTATTCACTCCCCCTACCGCCCTCCCGCCCTCCCTGCTCTGCCACCCGGTCCTCTAACTCTGCTTTCTTGCTCTCATTCGCAGGCAACCATGGTGGCAACACTGGCGATAACAATCAAACGCCCGTGCGTAATCCGCCCGGAGCATTTCACAATTCTGCAGGCTCACTGGCACAGCATAATCTACTTGGTAAAATAATGCGCGGCATTAAAACGCAATCATTTGGGATTTTCAAACGTTTATCGAGTTATTTGCCGGCGGCGCTGCTGGCGTCGCTGCCAGCGTCGACAAGTCGATGGCGTATGAGTAATATGAAAAGCCAAGCCCACATTCAGCCACTGGAGACTGCTGTCAGCGTGCAGTCAAACATAAACAGCAGCAGCAGCAGCAGCAGCAGCAGCAGCAGCAGCGGCAGCAGCCAAAGGACCAGCCACAGTAGCAACACCAACAACAGCAACAACACCAACAACAACAACCAGACCAGCAATAGCAATCGATGGGCGTGGCAGCCAGAGCCGCGCATATTTCACATAGCTCATACGCCGCGTGTGACGACGCAATGCGATTGGCCAACGCTCATTTGCATAGTAATATTGTCAGCGGGCATTGTTGTTGTTGTTGCCACGGATGTTGTTGTTATGCCCTTGTTGCTGGCGCTGCATTTTATCGGCAGCCGGATCGCATTTTCTATTAGTGCGGCGCATAGGCAACATTTAATGCTAACATTTTCGGCTGTTGGTAATAAGGTTGCCGCATTGTTGCCGCAAATTTATACAACAACAGCAGCAGCAATAGCAGCAGCAGCAGCAGCAGCAGCCGGAGCAGGAGGTGCGGCAGGAGCAACCCAGCCAAACACATTTAGTGTGCTTTGCCAGCGCTGGCATTCGAGATGAAATCAAATAATTGCAAAAAACTCATTTAGGGCACAACAACATGACGGAGCGGATGAAGAAGTGGAGCCAGAAGAAGACGAAGAAGAAGTAGTCGAGCTAGAAGAAGCAGCAGAACAAACCGCACGCCAAGAGCGTGCAAAACAGAATCAAACTTAGACAAGTAAGTGAAAAGTATAAAAAACAGCATAAAAGTTGTGCAAAGCAAACAGCACAAGAAATACAAATGGCATACTCATATGAACATATACATATATCATATGAACATATATATCAACTGTATAGCACTAATCGTTAAATGTTTCTCATGCTAAATGGCAACTGCAACTGGCGTGGCCTTTACATACATTCAGTTTTAAATTGCCAATCAGCAGCAGTTGAAGAGCTCTTGGCTATTTCGTTTCTCAGTTTCCAAACAGATTCTCTAATGCAATTAATCAAGCATTGAAATGCGAAGCAATGCCGCAACGACTCCAATTCATTTTAAATCAACTTGCATTCAAACGTCCTTTACAAATCAAAAATAAATAAGAAATTCCCAATCAAACCCAAGCTGACTGCAAGCTTAATGAGAGAATTGGTGTTCCTTATTATTATATGATATTAGATATTATTATGATATTAGATATAGACATTAGAGAATAATTTGCGAACCCAACTGGATTACAGCTGAACTGCTTAAGCTGGATGATGAGGATGTTTTATAGGTCTGCTTTCGCGCTTTTGTTGTCTGGACTTTGGATTATGCTGACAGGTGCTCGCCATAAAAAGGAGCGTGGGAGGATTGATTTCAATGCTTTGGGTATTGGTTGATGATATCATTGATAAGAGTAAGAGTAGTAAGATGTTGGTTTCTGAAATTATTTATTGTATTTGCTTTCGTAAATTTTCCTTTTTCTTTTTGTTGAAAATCCAGTCCCGAAATAAGATCACACAGTAGTTGTTATACTTTGTATTATGACTTATATTTTGATTTAAGCACGGCACAACACATCGATCTACACAGCTCAAGAATCGCAGCAAGACAGATCGCGACGCAGCAACATTCAATGCGTGCTAGTCGAATTCGTCAGACAAATAATGTTTCTAGACTAGCGTTGCGACAGCCGACATGACGATCGTAATCGATTTAATTTTTAAGATTTAAGATTTTGTGTTTCTTATTAGTCTGTGCATCGTATGAAGGGGTACCTGCGTCAATAAGTGTGTCTGCGGGAGTTCTGTTCGCTGTCAAGCGTTTTGTCTTGTGGCTGTAAATGTATAGAATAGTTTCGAATTTAGTCTGCCTGTTCTCTATGTCAGATTTTGTACTAATGATTCTTAATTTCTCATTGATCGTTCTGTGAAATCTTTCTATGTCGGCGGTGCCTTTCTTACTAGTGGTTATACTGATGTTTACGTTTTCATATTTTAGCCAGCTTTGAAGGGCTGCGCATATAAGCGCTGAGTCTTTGTCTGCTTTAATTTCTGTGGCTTTTCATTTCATGTCATTGAAGATTTTTATGATTGCTCTTTTAGTTTCGAGTCAATCACGGCCTTTAAGTTCAACTAAATTTCCCAATTTTGAATATATATCGATACAAGATAGAAATTGTTTGTTATCGATTAGATAGAAGTCCATGACATATTTTTCTCTGGGGCTGTATATTTCTGGAGTGATTTCAAGGTTTAATTTTGTGTTTCTATTTTCAGATTTAGATAGATTACACATTTCAATTTTGTTTATGATATTTTGTATAAGCTTTTGTGGTCTGGGAAGTAGAATTTTTCTCTTTGTGATACCGGGGTGAGGAGGTTCTTAAGGTTTTGGTTTTACTGTCGAGTCATGTTTTCTGCGTACGCTTTTTGAAATGTTTGGAAGTCTGAGATGCTTTCAAAGTATAATGCGTTATTCCTTAAACAGAGATATTCTTTAATAGCGTCTTTGGCAAATGTGGCAGTCATTTCTTTCATGAGTTCTATTTGTCTGCTATATGAGTTTAAGAGTCTTTCTGAAATGGAAATAAGCTTTGATTATCTTCTTGACCACTGCAAATGGTTGCTAGCGAGCTATTAACTTCTTCCTAGGAGATTTTCGTCTAGTTTGATTTTAGAAAGGGCGTCAGCTACATAGCTTTCTTTTCCTGGTAGGTATTTGATATCGTGATATTTGATATTTGATATCGTAGTCGTATTCGCTTAGTTTGATCATCCATCTTTGTAGTTTCGTATTTGGTTCTTTTATATTATGTAGCCCCATTAGTATGGGGCTAAGTATTTGGAATTTTCGACCGAAGAGATACGATATTTGGCTGCCCAAACGATAGCTAGTAATCATTTTTCTATCGTGTTCGTTTAGAGTTCTGCAAGCAAAGCAAATTGCTTTGTGATCTTGTGAAAGAGCTGCTCCTATAGCTACATTGCTTGCATTTGTGGTTAGTGAAAAAGTTTTATTGAAGTCTGGGTATATTAGTATGGGGTCACTTGTTAGGAGTGCTATTAACATTTCGAAGGCTGAGATGAAATCTTGGTTTCTTATATCGATTTTCGTGTCTTTCTTTAATCCTAATGTGAGGGGTTTTGCTATTTTAGCAAAGTTTGGGATAAATTTGCGGTAGAATCCACAAAGACCTAAGAAGAGTTTGATTTCTTTGGGTGTCTTGGGAATTGGAAAATTGATTATTGCTGTTATTTTTTCAGAGTTTGGTTTAATTCCTTCTGTGGTAATAATATGTCCTAAGAATTCTGTTTTTTTCCTCAAAAATTCACATTTATCTAATTGTAATAACAGGTTAGCTATGTGCAATCTGTGCAATACTCTTATGGAGGTTAAATGTTCTTCTAATAAGGATGAAAAGATAATCATGTCATCGAGATAGATAAACCATCTTTATAGATTAAATCTTCTAATATGCATCTTTGGAATGTTGCTGGGGCGTTTTCAAGACCGAAAGGCATATAGTAGGGTGAGCGTGATTTTCCATAGATTTATCTAGGTGTTTGTTGTGTTTTTTTCGGTGAATATATCACTATATATTTATATTATATTCCTTCTATTCTTATCATACTAGTAAAAAGGAGAACTTTAATTATTATATACATTTTTATAAAATATTTTGAAACATTTTGCTGATGTCACCTGTAAAGAGAAAGGCAAATATGCTCTTCTTCTCTTCTTTCTTAGACTTTGAGCTTCATTGAAGTGGGGCTGAAATGCTGTCTTATATTACATATGATAATATATTGGAGAACAACTTCTTATTGATTTGCTTTGATCTACTTAGGCTTGAGTTTTCTTATGTAAATAGATGGAATCTCGATCTTCAAGATATTGAGATTTAAGGGAGTTCGCTTATGATTTTTAGCTTGATTTGTTTATTGTGTCAGAATCGCTCCCGATTGGTGACTTTAAGATATGCTGAATACTGGATTCCCACCAAAAGTGTGCAATGTGATCTTTTGTTTATGGGATTCCGAGTGTGGGAGTGAGTGTTATAGCCTCTTTGGTATGTCTGTACGAGTTTTGCATTGTTTATAAAATTAGCAGATGTTTTTGTCGGTAAGCTTGAGCTTAGGGTGAGGTCCTGAAGATGTTTAGCTAAGCTGGAATTTAAGGATTGATGAAGTGGGCTTTAAGCTTAGAACCAACGGCTTTTAAGCTGAATAATAATGAAATTAAATTCAGCTTCCTGAAAATATCGGCATATGTTATCGAGTCTTAGAGATAAGCTCGATATCCGCGCGATATATATGGACATTATTAAAAAAGTTAAAGTCTCTAGCTATTATATCTTCTGAGATCGACGCGTTAAAACACACGGACAGACGGGCGAAAGCAACTCAGCTCGTCCCCTGATCAAGAATATATATACTTGTGGGGTCTGCCACGCCTCCTTCTGCCCGTTACATACATTTCAACAAAACCATTATACATACATATGTCGAAATAGATGTGTTCTGACACATATTGGACCAGGCATAAATGACCTGATGGAGAGTAAAGTACGTAATAAATGCTTGCGATAATTAATTCCAACAAATTCTGCCCCATACATTAATTTTAATTTACAACCAAATTTAGAAATGGCTGCATGCATAGATATTTCTTTATTGAAACGAAC
>NW_022045935.1:0-19410 GCF_001654015.2 Drosophila navojoa
TCTTGCTTTGGCCATATTACTGTGTGTATTACCTGCTGCCTGCGTGACCTTTTATCGGCTGTGTTGTCACAATCAGTTGCCGAAATAAATCTGAGCATAAACGACAGCGAGGCAGAGCGTATTTAATTATATTTGTCAACACAATAAACGGATTAAGTCGGGGGCTCAGTCACGGATGGAGAAGTGAAAAGGCGGATGACTAAATGACAATAAGGCAATGAAATTTATCATCATTAGGTTGACTAAATATGAAAAGAACTTTCGCCCACCTTGGGGAATGTGTCATATGAAAATTGTATATTATGGAATATTGGATGGCTGCATTTGGTATATTTAGTTATTTATAATATGCACATAATTGACTGCTGTAAGACATGAAAAATACGAGCTGTAAAAAATATAATTAAATACAAATTGAGTGAACGAAATAATATTACCCAAAAGATTCATCTATTCAATTAATATAGAGTTACGATCACGTTATGAACGATTACTTCAATCTGTTTCACTTTTTAGTTTAAGCTAACCGACCAAACAAACACGACTGAATTAAAATTAATAAAATAATTTGCATTTGCATTTGCAATTGCAAGCAACAGGAATCAAGTGTCTCCTCTTGCCAACAACTGAAGTTTGTGATTCCTGCTGACTGTTAATCCGCTAAACAAAAAGCTTTGCAGCGCAGCCGGCAAAGGAAATGTTCGCATTTGGCTTTGCTTTAGCCTGGCACTAAAATTGAATATTTAGTGGTCGTAATTAAAAATTAGCGCACCAGCAGCAAAGCAAAGCTGAAAACTGAGAGCTGAAAGCTGAAAGCAATGCCCATGGCCATAATACCAGCACGAGCTTGTTATCTGTGTGACTCTCTCTGACTGTATGTGTGTCTGTGTGTGTGTGTGTGTGTCTCGTTGTGGGTGTTGTATGCACCTGACTCGTATATGCGCGTATATTTGGCTTTTTAATGGCAACCGCCAACTGTGTGCTGCACACACACACACACACATACATATATATAAAACGGAAGTCGTAAGCATTTAATTTATGCAGGCAATGCATTTGCGTTTTTAGTTACAACTAAAGATGGCCAACAGGATGGGCAACAGGAAAGCTGTAAAGTTACAGTGGCAGCAGACGAGAGAGAAAAGCACTGCAAGATACTCTAACATGTTAAGAGAAGAGAAATATATTAAGTTTATATATGTATAAGAATATGTATAATGATATAATTAATCTTTTCTGATGTACGATGCACAGAGCTGAGATGCAGATCATCTAAGTATTGAATCCATAATAATAACTAATCTCTTAGTTAATAATGAAGTATTAATGCCAAGGGAATTTATAAGTATTATAATATAAAGATATTAGTTTTTTCTGCAAGCCCAAATAAGAGTTGATAAAGAAATTTAAGAAGAGAAAGAACTAAATATAGTATTATCTTAAGGAAAGTTCTGTTGAGCAATCTAAAAGCTTAAACACAATCACAAGCCAAGCACATTCTAAGTGCATTCAAGGCTCTTTAGTGTTGTGCGTGCTTTTAATATATATTTTGAAAATAATATAAATGGAATTTAATGAGTTGAGGCGGATGATAGGCGAGCGCCTGGCCATCAACTATTACCCAAGAGCAGTAAAAAAGTCAGCGCGTTGGCCAAGTTTTTGTGTGCTGCTGTTGCTGCTGGCTCTTACACCAGACTCCAGACTCGAGACTCGAGACTCGAGACGATTCGTTGCCAGCTCTGTGCTGCTGATGATCGTTCTAATTTTATGACATTCTATTTTCATGCATAGGCCAAGTAAAGTGTATGTGTGTGTGTGTGTGTGTGTGTGTGTGTGTGTGTGAGTGCAGGCATAGCCATTTCATAGTCAGACATGAATGCTGCGCTTTGTTGCTGTGCTACGCCTTTGTTTGTATTGCCCTCAGGGGTAAAGTTTTTAGGATAATAACTTCCTGCGACTTTACGAGCCAAGCAAAAGCCAAAACCCAGCAGCACAAGCAACCAGCAACAACAACAACAACAACAACAACAACAATCACAACAGCACCAACAACAACAGCCAAAGGGAAATGTGAGTACTCAAGTCGGTGAGCGCAGTGCATATGAACAAAATATCTTGGAACCACACTTAAAGCGCACTTAGCGTACAACCATCTCAATGACACAAGATGCAAACATTGTTCTTGGCCAACAATTAATCTAGATGTAAGCGTGAACTTGAATGAAGCACACTGAGCTTTTAAGCAACAACAACTTTAAGCTGCCAGTACATTTTAAATAAAGCACAGGAATTTAAAGAAGCTTTTATACACATAAAAGCTGCAACTGAATTGAAAGTTTTTATATTCTCTTTTAAATCTACTTCAAGCCTGATGCTGTAAATCGAATGAAACCTTTTAGTATTTATATCCTCCACTAAATCTAGCCAATTTAACTATAGACTATATATAAGCTATATGATAAGGTAAAGTGATAAAGTATCCAAAATTGCTTAAAAGTCACCTCGTTTAAGCTAATGTCACTCGCACACAAAGCTAAGGCAAATGCCAAGAAATCAGCACATTAACACGATGGAAGCGAGAAACTCTTAGAGATTCGCACCCGGGAAAGCCGCAGAAACTTTTGACGTTGAGGAAGACCGCAAGGACAAGCAGCGGGCGAGGGCAGTGCGAGGTGCGCATTCAAGAAGCAGAGATGCTACTACATCCATGACTCTGGGCATAATCTCAGACATAATTACACACAGACAAGCAGACAGGCAGACAGACAGACAGACAGACAGACAGACGGACAGACAGACAGAGCCTGACAAATGCAGTCTCACATGAATGGGGCTGCCTGCCGGCTGGTTACATTTTTGCTTTCTAGCTTTCTGCGATTTATTTGTTGTAGCTGCTTTCTCGGTTCCAGCGAAAGTTACATTAATGTCGGCCTTAAAGGTGCCACAGGTTGGGTGCGCTCGCAGTGTGACTTAGTGGAGTGGAATTCGTTTCGAAACTTTGCGTCAAGCAACTGTTAAAAGTGCATTTAAAATTAATTAAGCATACGCCGTGTTGTCTGCGCGTCTAGACAAGCTGTCTAATGAGTGTGAACCAAGGCTCAAATACTTTATAAATAGATATTTCGATATGCAGTACATAAATGTTTTGTTAGCTAATATTAATGCTATAGAGTCGAAGACAGAAGCCGCAATAAACGAATTCAAAAAAAAATAAATAAAATAAATTATAAATGCAATGAGTAATTGATAAGAAATTTGTATATGGTGTACAAGTTATCAATGGCTTTACCTTATATTACAGAATATATTCAAGTGAAACAAATGACTCACATATTTAAGAAAAATATTCACGGCCTAATCAGCATTTAATTATAGAACTTTAATATAAAATACGAAATACCAAAATATTAATTATTTAATATATTTAGCTTTACATAGCGTAAGAAATACCAAAAATATTAAATTAATAAAATTGTAAAACTATGCAGCTAATGGAGTTTGCAATTAAAAGTTTTGCAGACGCGTAATTTGATTTAACGCCTGACTTTGACTCTCTCTGTCTCTATCCCTTTCCCTCTCTTTATCTCTCTCTCTATCTCTCCATCTCTCTCTCTCTCTCTCTTACACTCTCACTCCTTGTCTGTCTAGTTTTCACACTCCAATTCACTCTCTCTCTCTCTATCTCGCCGCCTCTCGTGCTATTTTGCTCATTCGTGTCTCTGCAATCAAATCAAAATGCCAAGTTAAATGAAGCCAAAAGTTTCAATGTATGTGCAGCATTTTGAAGCATTGCTTCACACACAAACTCTCTCTCTCTCTCTCTCTTTCTCATACACACACACACTCGCACACATTTGCGCCCACTATCTGCCATCCATTTGTCATTCTGTGGCCCGCAGGCCGCTTAATACGCGGCTTCTAAAACTTTAGGCACAATATCGCTAATGATAATTACAAGCTAAAACTTTTGCAACATTTGCTAGTCCTTTGCCACTTGCCACGACCCAAACACACACACACACACACACTCATACTCCGTGTGTTTGTTTGTTTTCCAGTTGGCAACACCAAAGCATAAATATAAAATATTTCACTGGTTTACGCAAAAGTTCAGCAAAATGTGAAATTTACCAGAGAATATTAAAAATATGCAATGATAAAAATAAACGTTAATAAATGGCAATATATTTATAAATAAACTAACGGCTATTTTCGACGTGACCCTCTCATGTCTTGTTAGCCATATTTTGGGATTATGGATATTATTTGCATATATTATATTTATTATATTTAAAAATGTATTTTTATATATTCCATAAATAGATTGATTGGTTTTTACCCTCTCATGTCTTGCTAACCAATTCTTTGAATTTTATAACGTTTTTGAATATGTTTATATTTAAAAATAAATTTAAAAATATTTTATATATAGATCGATTGATTTTCCAGCTTTTAGGCATCAGAGAGGGTTACTTAATATAGATAGAGCACGTATTTAAAATTTCCAAATAATATTTAAGCACATATATGTAGACAGAAACCAATGCTTACATAGAATATTTTATATTACTAAAATATGATTTTCGTATATATCATATATATTGCATATCATATATATTGCATAATTGTTCTACATAACTTAAATGAACTCAATAAACTTATCTGTCGATAGCAGTGCTATTCCCGTTCGTCAAGACTATAGAAATTCCATTTGATAGCCCCACAGCCATTTCAAGTTTAACTACTTCGACAGCGAATATTACTCGAAAAGCTCTATTTCTGCTGTAAAATTGCCGCCGCAAATGAAGTGCAAATTAGCTGCGCGTGTGAGGCGGTGCGGTAATCAAAGAGGGTGACGTATGTCGTGCCCCAGCAAGCACGACAGGCACGAGCACGATGAACACGATGAGCATTAGACTTATCAGTGGGAGAGAGCGGGAGAGAGAGAGATTCGGATTTTTATGGGAAAACTTTTATTCATTTGATGGGAAAAACTTTAATAGATTAATTAAGCAAAGCGCTCGCATTGCAGGAAATTGAAACCAACTAGAGACAGAAAGAGAGAGAGAGGAAGAATTTAGCAAGTGAAAGAAAAAGTGCAAGATTTATGACAAAGGCTGTAGATCAGCTGCCTTGGAACGCTTCTAATTTCAATTTCAAAGCCAAGGCGAAAGTTTTTGACAGCTTTTGGCAGTTTTTGCTGAAACCGTGAATATTTTATTGCCTATTGTCGGGCAGATGCACACGCTTCACACAGAAACACATACATAAATACTGAGTGGCGTCGACAGCAGGCAGCGATGCGCGAACATTGCCTTTTATCGATTTAATTTAATTAAAATTAATTCAGCAATAATTGACTTTTAATATGCAATCATTTGTACGAGAGAACGCTGCGAAACACCCAATTCTGAAAATTCGCATTATGCATCATTAAAAAATTACGATTTATTAAATTGTGCAGACGCTGATAGCTGCAATTGAGGCCAGACGCTCAGCGCATCGATGTGAGAAACGTGAAGTAGGAGAAGGCGCCCTGTAGTATCTGCGGAGAGAGGGAGAGAGTCGGACAGACAGAAATGAAATAACTGTAAGCAGAAGAAGTGCGTGTTTACCTTTAAAACTGCCTGCAGGCTGACTCGAAAGTATTTTAGGCCCGTCATATAGTAAGTCCTGCAGTTCAGTTCGATTGAGAGCGCAACGACTTTCATGAGTCGCAGATTCTCACGCGGATTGGTGGAGTGATAGAGCACCTGTTCCCATTGCGACTGATAGTACATGGTGCTCAGAGCGTCGGTCTGCAGAGTGAGATATTCAATTTCGAACGCAATTTAGACATAGTCCAACTCTTACCACATAGGCCAGGTCGGAGCCCAGCTTACCCAATGTGAGCAGCTCTATAGTCTTGGCACCAAACCACATCGGATATATATAGTTGCCCGTCGGACTCTGTCGATCAGTGCAGAGCAAGTGAATCAACTCTCGACTACCACATACACACACACACACCCTTACCACAATCGTCTTGAAGCCCAGGGCGCAGAGCAGGAGCGCGCTGCCGGCAAACATTGCGAAGACGCGAACCGTGAAATGGGCCTCGAGCTGCTCTCCAAATCGATTGAGGGCCACGTTTTGGCGCAGGGTCTTGACCAGCAGCTCGCGCAGCTGCTGTGCCATTAGCGGACGCTGTCGGGCGGCCAATATCTGCTCGATGGACGCGTTCATGTCTTGCTGCAGCAGTATGTAGCGACCCTTCAGGTGGGTGAGCAGCTCGCAGAGGAGCGTCGTCTCGCCGAACTCCGCCGTAGCAATGATGACACCCACCCAGACGCTGCTCAGGGTATGGGGAACAAATAGGTAAATGGGCTCAACATCGAAGGCCGGAATCATGGGATACACAAATTCCCTTTGCCTCCTAATCAGCATCATGATAGGCGCTATCACGTAGCCAGAGACGGTCACCACATACAATGAGGCAACCAGTCGATTGGGCAGCAGCTTACGCTCGATTTGCCGAAAGAGTTTCGGCTGTGCCCGACGCTCCACATAGATGGAGGCGAAGTACGTTTGCAGCAGCCGATGCAGATCTTCCCTGTACAGCAGAGCATGCAAGGAGCGCAGCTGGAACTCGACCAGGATCAGGTAGGTGGGCATCCCGGTCAGCAGCGTGTCCAGATTGTTGCGCTGCGAGCGCAAGTAGCGCAGTTCGGCATCATTATGAAACATCAGGACCAGGCAGCCAATCCAGGCGCAGACGTAGTCAAAGCGACGCCAAAAGGTCGAGGTGGCCGCATCGAGGGGCCAGAAGATGTGGCTGTAGCGGTAAATAGTCAATGGCCAGGAGAGCTCCACCTTTCGGCCATCAGCCAGCCGAGGCACGTAACGAACCATAATCCAGACTATAAGTGACTCTTAAGCAGACACTGGCTTATATACTACAGCACCAACACACTCACACACACACACACACACACACTTACAGTAGCCATTCGCTTGAGGGACATCGCTGTTGACAGTTGGCAACTTTTTAATGAGCTCTCCCATGCGTGCAATGGCTCAATTAAGTTATTAGCCCAAAACAGAGCAACGGAAACAGTTCAAACTTTAACAGCAATTTTGGCTCATTTGCTATGTAATCGTTTTGTCCTCAAATATTTGAGCAGAGTTTCCCGCTTGGAGGGGTGTTGCTTACAATAGCAGAAGCTGCTGACGTTGGCCTAAGTCAAATTGTTGTCTAGGACTTTATTGGAGTTCCTTGATCTTCATTACTTGGGAATTGAGAAATATGTTTCTGCTAATGATATTCCCTTTTCATAAATTGATCACAGCTGAAATAATGTATTATTTTCTTGAATTTTTCTGACATTAGACAAAGCAATAAATTTATTTGCTATAATATAAAATGGGGGTAAAAGAATAAGAGAAATAACTTTATATAAGAGACGCCTAAAAATATGTTGATAAAAATATTAATAATTAATTAAAAATCTTAATAATTATACTTGAATTTTATTTTTTATTTTATTTATTTATTGGCCAACCATATCTACTTGTATTACTGTGCCATAATGTTTGTTAACATAGCAATATCTCTACCTCTATATTTAGTCTAATATGCTCAAATATACTATAATATAATACTAATACATAAATATGTTAAAGAACTTTCTGAACTACAGCTGTTCAAAAAATTTATATATTATAGATTAATTTTTTCCTTTTATTTAATTCGTCAAAATCACTTTAATTTCTTTACGTGTTTGACTCAAGCCCGATGCCATTGTATGAGTACAAGAATTTAAGATATGCATCCATTTAAGAATATATTTGCGCCAGCCTTTTCGGTTAATTACCTCGACTTTCATTTCACACCCAGTTGTACTTTAATCCACAACGAACATCTCTCTGAACTAAATACCAAAGCAATTTAGCAGATCTTCTCCAATCCAACCAACAGCATTCACAGAGTTTTCAAGCTAATATTGTCGACTGTAAGTCAGCTGCCTGAACGCCCCCAGAGGCAACTGAGTCAACGCTCTACACTAATCCCCTATGTGTTCATTTAGCTGGCGCTGAATAAAAAAGTCACTTAAGTAATTCATAAAAATCAATTAACTCCAAAGCGCAACTTTTGCACCCATTACTTACCCTTGCTTTGCTGTAGCACCCCTCCACTCCAATCCACTTCACTCCACTTGACTCCACTCTGCTGCAGCTGATGGCAGCCTGACGCATTTGCGGCTTGGCGTCTGCAGATAGTGGCAACAGTTTGTGTTATGAATATTTTAAGAGACCGTTAAGCAACAGAGACAAACAGCGCAAACAGCGGGAAAAAGCGACAAAACCCAAGTCGGACTTCCACTCGCCTCCGCCAGCCCAGAGTCCACATCACTGTGTCTGTGTGTATGCGTATGTGTGTGTGTGTCCAAAGTCCAGTTGGAGCTGCAGTTTGCTCGCCACATTCATCTTAATTTCCTGTCACGACAATGACAACGACGTTGCCGCTGCTCAGACCCGGCACGCTGAACGCCAGTCGGGCCACGAGTGCGTGTGGCAACAATGAAAATCCGTAGAAAAAAGGAGAGCTCAATTCCACCTCAGCTCGCCCCGGCCGCAGTCCACAAGCAACTGATTTTTTTTCTAGCGCTTTTCAAGCCTTTGTGGCAACTGTTTTGCAACAGCAGCAGCGGCAGCAGCAGCAACTGTGTCTAGTCCGGCGTGCTCTCCGTCCGTGGGCTTTGTTTTGCCATGTGGCATCGCGTGGTGCGAGTTCATTGCGATGCCGAATGCCATCAAACGGCAAAGGGCCAAAAGCGTTTCTACAGGCATCCAAAACGGCGGCATAAACAACACAAATGTGAGTTAGCCTTTCGCTATGTGTGAGCGAGCGAGTGTGTCTGTGTGGGGGTGGGTGTGTGTGTGTGTGTGTGTGGCAGCCCCTCTTTTGCCATTGTGTGCGATGCTATCGCGTGCCACAGGATATTGCACTCTAAGCCAGTAGATGGCGTCATGTAAAGCTGGACAACATCCGATTAAAACTTTACGATGTGCGTGTATCCCAGACGTCCCTCTGTGTGTGTGTGTGTGTGTGTGTGTGTGGGCGTATGTGTCTCTGCCTGTGTATGTATGTGTGCAAATGGAAGTGTGCTTCTGTGTGCTCGTTGGTCAGCAAGTGGATAAATTCTCATTTACTGCTCTTTTAAGCACGTTGTTTTTGTCGCTTTTTCTTTGCTTTGCTTGTCAGCTTGAAATGCTCTAACTAATGGTGGGGCATACGAGTTTTTTTATAGACCTTCAAACTCATTAGTATAGTGTTTTACGGTATGTGTAGAAGTTTTTGATTTTAATTGTATTGGCTGCAGTACACTGAACTTTGGGAAACAAATACAGCTTAACATTTTTATCACTAATGATTCGAGAGATATAGCTTATGTATATAATAATATTCAAATTGATAAAATAATAAATTTGTCTCATGTTTAATAGAAATCCATATACAAATATATTGTAGCATATTTCTGATTGAGATGGGGCCAATATTTCCATTAACTTTTGATATGTTCTGTTCAGTGAGAGAAAAAGAGAGACAAAGAAAGAGCGAGAGACAGAGAGAGCAATAGAAAAGCCACAGATACAGTGAGCCTCTATAGCTCTCTCTGTCTCTCTCTGTCTCTCACTCTCTCTCTCTCTGTCTAATTCTTTTTCATCTTCTCTATATCTATCTCTCTCTCTTTTGCCTCTTTCTTGCTTCCTCTTTCTGTCTATCTCTCTCCCGCACTCATTTTTCTTCACTCTCTTTCCCCTCTCTCTATTCACCCGTTCCAGTCGCTCCACTGTTTTGGCTTTATCTGTTAATATACATATTGATATACAACTAACTTATAGGAAACTATATAAAGATAATTAAATCTTTTTTTTTTCAATTTTAATTTCTATGTTAATTGCTAATCATGGTAGTGTATTCACTTGTCAGCTGTCAGTCGTCTGTTTTATTTTTTTTTTTTTTTACTAAATGTGCATACAGCTGCCGTTGCTGCAGCGCCCTCTGTTGGCTAGTTTCAGCATGTGTGTAAATTGTCCCCTCGTTATGGGGCTGAGCGAGGCTGTTGCTGCCGTTGCTGCCGTCCTGCTGCTGCTGCTGCTGCCGGTGGGGCGGGAGGTTAGTGTTTGGGGCAATAGCGCGGCATGTTAAACTGACCGCAAGCATTGTTTATCATTAAGTGTGGCCAAGCCGCCCCCTGCCCCTGCTCCGCTCCAGCCGTCCGCCCACACTCCCACTGGAGCTCGGCTGTCTGTGCGTCGAGTGGCCATGGCCAGGACTCTGCTGCCCGGGCCGACTTGCTGCCACATGTGGCACATGACATATGTGTCAGAGGGCTGTGCGTGCCAGCGGCTCTTTCTTTCTTTATTTATTTTTTTCTTTTTTTTTGCCGTCCAACTGACCAAACATGTGTAGCGCGATTCCATCTTCATGTGGTAGCTGCTGCAGCAGCTTTCGGTTAATGGAGCCGTTAGTTAGTCGCAGAGCCGTGATGTCAACCCGAAATCCAAATGAAATACTTGGCTTAAAGAGCTCAAACATTAAATAAAGCAAATCGAATAAACTGCAAAGTTTTTTGGCCAACGATTCCCTTTGTCCTGGGGCCCCGATACCCCCCGCAGAGTGCAGCGAGTGCATGCAAAACTTTTGTAATTAGGAAGCAATGTCGGTCATTAGCAGAGCGAGGCGACTGCGGAGTGGGAGGCATGGATGTGGCTGGCGGGGGTGGTGTGGGCGGTGGGAACGGCAACTGCTGCGGCTGCCATTCAGTGAAGATACCACAAAAAAGCGCCAGAAGTCAAAACAATAACGCAAATGTTCAGTTCGACCAAAAGGCAAAGGGAAACTCATTCGATAGCCACGAACTCGAAATGCGCTTTATATTCTACTCATAGCTAAAACTGATGCCATTTCAGCTTTTTTCCTGCCAGATCTGACTTTGTTCAAAGTTGGCTTGCGTTAATATGGCTAAATCTCACTGTTTTCAGCATTTCCCGGTCAGTTCTGGATTTTTCCAAAGGTCAAGGTCCGAGCGAGGGAAAAACTTTAAAAACAGCTGAAAGCGAAAACTCTAGCTATTTTTAGAATTATCTTTTCACTTATGTTTAAAAATCACAACTCAGCTGTTTATTGGTTGCTTTTCCAGCTAGATCTCTACCACAGCACTGCTAAAACTACCTTGCTGAAAAGAAAGAGAGATTTTAAAAGAATTCAAATTTTATAAATTATAATTCATATGAAATTTCTCTTCTTCTTTCAATCAATCTCTGATGCAGCTTGAAGTAATCCCATGAAGGAGCCATTATGCCCGGACTCGAGACTCTTGAGCACCGCAGCCAAACAAAGAGCTACTAAACGAGCTCGGGCGATGGCGCCCAACATTTTGGCTAACAATACTCTAAATAGAAATTGCAAAAAGTCAACCGAATGGAGATGGGGTGGGGGATATTTGGTGGCTGCTTTTGTGCAATTGGACGAGCATCAAACGTAATTTTAATAAAGTTTGAATGCAAAAGTTTCTGATTTGAAATGCATATAAAAGTTAACTATTTCCGACGCTCGCTGCGAACGAAAACTGCAAAAGCTGAATGTGTGTAAAAAGTTTCCTATTTTTATTTTATTTTATTTTTATATTTTTTTTATTATTTTCATTTCAAGTTTCTTTCTTTCGTTCTTGTTGCATTCGTCGAGGCGATCGAGGGCCGTGTGGCGAGTGGGCGACAGACGGCCACTAACATGGCTCAAACAAACAGCGGATGTGGCAGGGCACTGGTCGCGCCTCCTCCTGCTGACGCAGCGTCGCGCCAGGTCATGGTCATAAATTAAAGGCAACAAACCGACGGCGGAAGTAAGTCGCAAACGGACGAACGGCGAATGCAAAGACAGCGCTGCTGCTGCTGCTGCTGCTGCTGCTATGGTGCGGTGCAGTGTGCAGTGGCGGCGTGGTTGGAGCGCCGACAAGTGGATTTGTGGCCATTACATCTTGAACCACACAACCGACTGTCCGGCTCGGACGGGCAGCTGAAGCTGTGCGGAAGCGCAAGCTGTGCTGTTAAGTAGCCTCGAGTCAGCCACTGCCTCAGCTTCAGCTCCAACTTCAGCGTCAGCGTCGTCGTCGTCGTTGTCGTTGTCCTGGCTAACGATCAACTCGTAACAACTAGCCCCAGGCCGGACTTCGAAGTTTTTTTTTCGTGGAGCAACTGACGCTAGATGTGGATGCAACGGATGGAAGTCTTTCATTCCACCAGCGGCAATTGACTTCCCTCTCTAACTATCTCTCGCTCCCTCTTACTCCTACTCCTGCTCTGTCGCCTTCGCTCTATCTATCTCTGTCCTTTACTGTGTCTCTTCTCCATTTCTCCTTTTGAATTTGCAAGGACTTTTCGTTTAGCGATTGCTAGATATGTTACCTTGGCATCTGACTAGAATATACATCTAAGAGTGAGCTCAAGTGCTTTAATAGAGTATACGCGGCTAGCTAATACCCTTTACTTGTTTCATTATCATTATATAATTGTTTGTATATCATTGCCCAAGCAGAAATTCTCTTACTAAATTATGATATTTTTTAATTATCATTATGAATTTTGAATTATCGCCTGATGGATTATACCCTGTAATGTTTTATTCACATATAAATTCAATAATTGCCATTTACACCTGCAACGGGCACTTGTACATGGTGTTGAGGCGCAGTATATCGGCATTGCTCAGCCCAAGTCTTTGGCCCATTTGCAGTTGACCCTCGGGCTGCAGGGCGACAATTGTGGCCTCGCCATTCTTTGAGAAGGCCTTGCTGTTGTAGTGCAGAACACTGCCGTAGTCATACTTTACGTCGAAGCTCTCCACTCGGTCCGCTTCGTACTTCTTGAAGTTGCCCTCCTTGCCCTCGGTTATGTTTTCCTCCAAAATTTTCACGTACTCATCCCGATCCTCGCTGCATTGCTGATGATGGAAGCCGAGAGTGTGGAGCAGCTCGTGCTCTATGGTGCCCAGTCGAAAGCAACCGACGTCCACGGCAGCCGGCTTCAGCTTGAGAGTCTGCACGGCGCCGAGGTAGCCTACCTTGGAACTACAACCAGTCTCCGAGACAGTGATGAGCACATAGTCCAAAGTTTTCGGCGGCACGGGCACAAAACGTATGCAGGAGACAAGTTCGATGCGTCGCATTCCCAGCTTAATATGTTCCCTTTGCTCAGAGTCTATGATAATGGAAACATATTGAAACCGCAAAGGGAATATCTGAGGTGAAACACCTACTGAAAGCCTCGTCTATCTTGTAGGGGACTGTGGCATTGGCCCAACGTCGTGCCGGGGCTATTTCTCCATTTCGTTGATACTCCACATCCATGTCGCCCTGGAAGTAGCCAGCCGTGAGCTCCGGATCAGCTTCCGCCTCCTGCTCCTTGACGGGTGCCCCACAGACGCCCAAGCAGAGGCAAGCGATTAGCAGAAGAACAAAGCGCGACCGAGCGGCAAACATTTTCAACTAATCCGCTGAGCAGCTCCAAATTGGCTAATTGGCACTCAAATAACATTTTTGCTTGCAAATTATAAAAAAATATCTCAGGCTTGATAAAGGTAATCAGTTTTCAATTCGCTACTTCTTATACCCTATAGCTGCGGTGCTGGCAGAATAGGGTATATTGATTTTATGTAAACATAGAACAATTTTAAGCCCTTCCTATTCTTATTATTTCTTGATGAGATATCTGTAGATGGAATTTATTTCTCGCAACTTCTTCAAGTCATCAATAAAACTGTTTCGAATTGCAAACAATTTCACTTATTATCTCACTTATGTACATCAAATTCCTAATGGGCACATTACTCTACAACTATTTAAATTCCACTATGATTATATTACGTGATAAGCTAATCAGCAATAATTGCTGCTGTAGCTTTTCTTTTTTTACGGCTCTTGCATATATTTCCGCCAGATATATTACTAGTGAATATAAGCTATTTAATCTAATCTACTTTAATTTAATCGACCCATTTATGCAAATTATTATTTATATATATTTTATCTTATTTGTTTACAACTCGTAAAAATCAATGCGCCTATATGCTCTTCTCCATTTGGAATATATTTTAATACTTTTAATGTTTTTAAAATATACGACTCTACTTAAGGTGTGCAATATACTTTTTTGACATTTTTACTATTTATTTATTTTTTCTTCTTTTATTTATTTATTATTTTTTTACCACTTTGCTTACAGTCATATGATTGATTAGGAAAACCCAGGAACAATTTCTAATTGGTAAGAAGTGAGACATTGTTTATTTTAGAATTCTGTTTAGTTGTTTTTAGGTCAAAAGCATTTTTGTTCATCGTATGCTATTTAAGGCAACTTTTTTATCTGTATCATTGAGTCTTAGGAACATAAATACATATGAATATGATTGTATATTCAACAACCTTGCATTGATTATAAATCCATCAACTTGACAAGTGCCTCAATGATGACAAGATAATCAAAGGCAGAAATATGTAACATTTGCTATCTAGGTTAATTTGACTGTTTAGCTTATAATATAACAATCAAACAATTACAACAAAGTATATTAAAGCCCTTAGAAATTCAATTAATTAATATTATATTCTAGATACAATATACATGTATGTATATAAATGTAATATGAATTAACTTCTGCATTTCATACGACCAAAGAAGAAATATTCATATAATATATAAAACAATATTTTATATGTATAATCAATATAAGAAGAGATCATATTGATACTAAATTCGGATATATATATATCGTATATGTCACGCATTCATTATTATCGCATAAGTAATATAAAATATAACAGTCCATAATCATCGTATATCACCAATCTGATGTGGGCATATGTATTGCAAAAACTATCGTCTAATCAGTCACAGTGTCATCTCTATCAAATCACATCTATGCATCAGCGATGCCTTTACAACTGGGCCTTCCAGTCGCTCACCTGCGTACAAACTTCAACAGCTAGTCCAAAATTTTATGGCAAACAAAGCAGCCCGCGGCAGCTGTTGTAAAGCACTTGCTTGCATTTGGCCCAGCTGTATCGATAAGCACCGATTCGCTTATCTTATCGCGCTGGAAGGCCGGGCGCTACTCTCCGCAGAGCAAGGTATATTTGTCAGGCGGTGCAAGTTCGTTAATTAACAGGTGTGATGAACGCATGAGCTCAGCCCACTGGAAGCAGCGCCGCACTTAGTCATGACTCGAGGAGTGTGGAGCAAGTTCTTCATTCAGCTATTGTTGCTCGGCAAACGTGAGGTGTTTTCGAAATAAAGCATACCATAGATAATAGATATACCGCAAAGAAACGAAAAAAGAAAGGAAAATACAAATAAAACGGGGGCATTGCAAAATGTCCAGCAATTGAATCGAACTCGAGCGATTCGATGGCCCTGCAATGCGTGATCAAGCCAAAAATGTGGCTGGGCCTTAAGCAAATACTACTCTACGTGGGTCTGCTGCTCTGCGTGGTGCTCCAGGTGTGTCGCAGCAAGACCCAACTGCAGCTCAACTGCCCCACCGTCTGCCAATGCGATCTCTATGCACAGCGCAATCGAGCGATCTGCAGGTGTGTGAATTAAATACTACTGTGATTAATATATTACTTATCTGGTATATATTGAATACATGCATATATCTAGAGCCAAGCGCCTGATAAGCGCCAGCATTGACATGCCCAAGTCTGTGGAGCTGCTAGACCTAAGCTATAATGATATCACCAACATTGACGCCGATTGCTTCGAGGTAAATTACTCAGCTAATGTCTGACTAATTGAGAATATATATATATATACATATATATATAATATATATTTATTTACATGTCCCTTTCATGCCGACAGAGCTCTGTGCATCTGATCAATCTGACGCTGGCTCACAACGCCATCCAGACGCTGCATGTGAATGCCTTTGGTGAGCTGCGTCGCCTGCGCTCGCTGGATCTCTCCTACAATCGCTTGGAGCAGCTGGATGAGCATCTGCTGGAGGCCAATTCGCATCTGTTGCACGTCAACCTGGAGGGCAATAAGCTGGCCAGCCTGGGGCCCGGGCCGCTGTTGCGCAGCAGCTCGCTGCGTTCGCTCAACTTGCGCAACGCCCAGATCAGTCAGCTGGGCGTGGAGCTGTTGAGCGCGCTGCCCCAGCTGCGGCAGCTGGATCTGGCACAGAATATGCTGATTACAGTGCACATCCACGTGTTCCATGCGCCGCGCTACCTGGCCTCGCTCAACCTGGACGAGAACCCGCTCAACTGCGACCGGGCGCTGATTAAGGTCGCGACCTGGCTGAGCTTGCGTGGCGTCGCTGTCAGCATGAGCGAGTGCCTGGAGGAGCGGCTGCCAACCCATCCGCTGGACGTGCAGGTGCAGGGCGATGTGGAGGAAAGCGCAAACGCCTCACTTGCCGAAACACTGCAAATGGAGCGCATGGAGCATTTGGACGGCGACAGCATCACGGATGAGCCCAAGTCGGTGGCCGAAGTGTGGCGCGAGCTGCCCGATGACTCCGATTCGGATGAGCAGCAGCAGTCGGAGCAGTCGGAGCAGCCGGAGCAGCAGCCCGTGGAGCAGCTATCAACGCTCATCGATGTGTGCGAGGGAAATCGCGAACAGCTCTGCCTGCGCTATCGCAACTGCCTGGAACGCGTCAGCCACGAGCTGCTGGCGGGCAGCGCCGGGCAGCCGCCCGACCTGGTGCAGAGCCCCCACACCTTCGACGAGGACGATGTGAAGCTGGCCTTCGCAGTGGGCGGCGCCACCGGCATCTGCATGGTCATTTTCATAATCAGCTTTGCCCTGTGCATTAAAAGCGGCTGCGAGCTGCGAAAGAAGCGACGCCAGCCCCCAGCCAACGGAGAACCATGTGAGTTGAGTCGAGCATAATATAGCCAAAGCTCTGGCATTAGATTAGAGCGATGTCAAAGCGAGACGAGCGGCATAATTAGTTAAGTAGCTGTCAGTTAGCAGAGCTACGAGCTTAGGGCTTGAAATAATACATCAACTATCTGCTTTTATTGGTTAGAGTTGGAGCATGAAGACAACAAACTCCAAATTATAAGATGGCGTTGCAATCATAGCTGTATCAAAAGTTAGTCAACATTATTTATATATTTTTATAGATTAGAATTAGAATTAGAACTACTCGTAACTTGAAAATCAGGCAGAGGCAACTTCAGATCAGGCAACATTGAAAGCTCAGTTAATCTAAGCAACGCTCTCCGCAGACTCGCTCTGCATTACCCAGCTCAGTTCTGAGCTCTCGCTATCACGCAGCAGTTAATAATTACGCTCAGAGCTTAAAGCTTTTCTCTCTTCAGTTTGCCTTCTCTTTCTACATATGTGTTGCCCTTACTCACTACAAGTTCACTCAAGCTCAAGAGCAAGCTTAGCACACATACACACACACTCACATATACATAAGCAAATATTCGGCTGCGCTGCTCACTTGTAATTGCTTTTCTTTGATTTCGTTTTTACTTTACTCACAATTTGTCTTCAAGCAAGCAAAAGCTGCATTTGTATGTTTGTATGTATATATGTACATATGCTTTTACGTAATTGATCTCGCAATCGACGTGCTCAAAATCTTAGCCGATTGCCATCAAAATCTCTTCAGCACCGTTAACATAAAACAATTTTTAAATCATTAATCAATTCAAATAGAGATATCATTCCCAATACAGAGTATTATATAGTTTGCATGGATTGCTTTAAATACTTTAAACCACTTTGCGCTTGCAGTGCTTCTCATTTGACTTCACTCGACTCCATTTAATACCTCTTGATACCTCAACAAATCCTGTATATTTTATGCATATTTTTTTGCTTCTGCATTTACCCGCTTTATCAATCCTGCCTAAGCCCTGCAACAGCTCGGCAACTCTTCACTGGAAACAGCTCAGTGTTAACTCTGCTCTTGGTCTCTTGCAGCCACAGTGGAATCGTTGCCGCCACAGCAGCTGCCCACGATTCATACCTGGACGCCGCCCACGGTGCCCACGCGTAATCCGCGTCGCTCCAATCCGCAGCGCGCACGGAATGCGCCGTCGCGGGCTCTGGTCCGCCAGCCCTATGGACCCGATGACAACTTTGTGTCGCGTCTGTTTGGGCGTCCGGCCAGGCATCAGTACTATCGCGCCATTAACCAGAACACGGCGACACTAATCAGACGTCTGAGTCGCAGTAATCTATTTAGCACTCGGGATCGGGATCAGCCAAGCAGTCCAGAGACGCCGCCAGCGGCCACAGCGAGATTCTACACAGATGTTGTGGAAACTGGCGCCGCGCGGCCGGAGACTCCACCACCCAACTATGGCGATGTGGTGGTCATTGAGAATTGTGATAGGAAATAGAATAAATCGAGCTCCCAACGAGCTCCCTTTAAGCGCGCACACACACACACAAGCAGTAGGCATTATCAAATAAATCTTTAAGCACGACTTAAGGCAACGTCTTTATAGTTTACGACAGCCTGCCTCTTCTTCTTCTTCTTTTTCTACGTCTCTTCTTTTTGCTTCATACCAAAATATCAATTGGGGATTCCTTCGGACTTTTCTTTTGTTGGTAGCATTACTTTTACACGACTGCAACAAATCGCAATAAAAACTTTTGACAAAACTATCAAAGTTGGCATACAACGGGAACAGGAAGAGACTGCGAAATTGCCACAGCCAAATCTGCAGCATGCCCCCACCCATCCCATCACCCCCCCTCTCAAAAAAAAAATGGTTCAAGTAGGAAAACTTTACACACTCAAATAAATGCAAGCGTGAAGCGTGTGCAATAGAGGACAGGAAATGAAGCGGGTGCCGCCCAGCCAGCGGATGTGGCAAGACAAATCGAAAGCTTCACAAAAGAAAACAAAGCCCAACCAAAAATAAAAGTAACAAAAACTATAAAAAAAAAAGAAGCCCCACTGCAAACTGGGCAAAACCAAACAATTTGCACTGCAAGAGCAGCCAAAGTGTCTCAAAAGAATCAACCACTAAAACTAACCAAGCTGCCGTTAAAAAACATAAGAGCGATCTTCTCGGGCATAGCCGACTGGTAGATACTCTGCACGTTTGGAATCTATGCAGCCTTAGAGCCAGTTTTATTGCTGATTTATTCTTCTGTAACTCAACTTTGCTTATGTTAATTAATATGATATTTGAATATGACATTTTATTCTGTTAACATAGATTTTTTATACTTTAGACATTTATTTTTAAACATATATTTTTTATAATAATTAAAAGCTATAATCATGAGAAAATAAAAAAAAAAAAGCAAAAATATTTGGCTTTTATTTTTAATGACATTTTAGTGTTTTAATATATATTTTAACATACATATATTTTTGTGTCTCTTATT
>NW_022045935.1:37651-58151 GCF_001654015.2 Drosophila navojoa
CCAATTTATTTAATAAAATAAAGCACCCAGGATATCAAGCATTTGCGACTTGCGAGCCAAAAGTTTTGTATTTGTTGCGCGACAGTTAAAACTGCGTAGTTTTGCTACCCGAATGGGCCAGACAAATGGTCACCAGGCACATCATAAAAAGCAACTCACACACACACACACATGCACACCTAGCTGACCTGTGTGCTCAAGGGAGAGTAAGACAGAGAGAGACAGAGAGAGAGCGAGATAGATGTGAAAAGAAAGCGCAAAAGTAGCGCTGGCAAAATGACAAAAAATTGTTGTGGCTGCGCTCAGATGTATGCTACAATAAAGTGCATGCGTTTGCCTGTAGTTGTGTAGCTTTGTAAGTGTGTGTGTGTGGGTACTTTGTGGTTGTTAAAAAGAAGTAGTAGAAGTATCTGCTAGTTGCACACACACACA
This sequence comes from Drosophila navojoa, assembly GCF_001654015.2. Next base: position 38,084 of record NW_022045935.1, read on the forward strand.
CACACACACATCATAGCAACCATAAATTGCTGTGCTGTCGCCTTTGTTGCCCGTTTTATGACAGCTCTTCCGAGTAGTCTCCGCATCTTCTTGGCCTGTCTCGCATAGAAATCGTTATTTAGCTTGTGATTTGCGGCATTAATAAAATATCATGTACGAAATGTGCCAAATTTGTTTTATTTTATTTCTCTTCGCTCCAATTTTTTTCTTGTATTTTTCCGAGTCGATTCCCTTGCCTTTGCATTAATATTTCATAAGTTGAAATTAAGTGGGGCAGGTGCTTGGGTAGCTAAAACGAACAACTTGAAGTGCCACAGCAGCAACAGCTAGCAGCAGTCTTCGAGCAACCCTTGTTCTCTATAGCGCAATGGAAATAAACTTGAAAGGGTTTTTTAGATAGATTGGCAGCTGTAGAAGTTCCAGCTGCAAGGTAAAGATTTTCAATTTCCATTAGCCTTCTTCAGCTTGTCTCAGCTAAGTTTACTTAAAAAGTCTATGGGAAAATATTTCACTGGCAATTCTCGCGCAGCTTCAATCGGAAATCTCATTCAACTTAACTTATTTATGTTCGTTAACCTTTCATTGTGCTCTCATGGAGCTGCTCAAGTAAACTCAATTTGCAATTGGAACTCACTTAAGCCACTTAGCTGGCGTGACGTCCTAATTTGCACCACTCACAAGCTTTGCCCCGGGCCAAATTGTCTTTGAGCCTCGTCATTTAAATTTATTGATTTGGCGAAAAGTGTCGCCAATGTTTACTCAAGTGCCTGTGGCTGGATCGCTCGCTGGCGCCACATGCGCCCCGAAGCGACTGCAGGGCGTGGCCCGAGCGTGGCACGAGTGTCCTTTAAAGGCCCACAGCGAATATTTGGCAAGAGGCAAATTCAACATCTTCCAGGCAAAAGTGCGCCCGCTGACCACCCCACGTCTAACTAGGCCCAAGTCAACATAAGCAGCTGGCATTTGTATTTAAATGCGAGCACGCATTTGTATTTTACGCATATTTATGAACTAGCTTGGTCGAGGCTCTGCGTGGGTGGAACCAATTTGCATTTGCGGCCGCGAGGAGTGCGAAAAGTGCGGGACTTCATATGCTGAGTTTCCCATTACCTTTGACGTCATTTGATGTCCAAACAAGCGCAAGAGCAGCTCAGTTCAGCTGGCAGCAATCGGCGGTCGCATTCGCATTAAATTACGTATACGCCACGATGGCAGCATATTTATTTTGCTTCTGCCAACTGAAAGCTAAGTAGATGCAGCTAAAAATAAGTAAACTATAAATTGGCATGAATAAAATGCGTTGTGAGTGCGAAAGTGCTTCAAGGGTTAAGTCAGCTGGAAAACATGTTTTTCCAAGAATTTTCATCTTTGCTTATATACTATGCAGACAAAAAGGTTCACCTTTGATTTAAGAGACATCAAAGCAAAAATCTTCTTGTGGAATTTGTTTTATTTTAAATTCATTTAAGTGTGAGTTTGAGCAGATTTGAAACGGGTAGAGAAACATCTTTAATTCACAGCAACTACAAAAAAAATCGAATAAACATGGTATAAAATTAATGATAATCAAAAAAAATCATAATAGGACGTGATTAAAAGTGAAATTCAAAGAAATTCAACAAATCAAAAGAAATTCAAATCATATTCATATCATGCTTGAGAGTCTCCCTTATGGCAAGCCATTCAATATTTAATTGGCCAATTATTTGATGTGCGGGCTTTCAGTTACAGCAAGCTGCTGCAGGCAGCTCAATGTTAAGCAAAGAACAAAAAGTGACAGCCAATAATGATAATAAGGACAGCCGAAGGACCCCGTCTTGAAGGTCAAAGGCAACTGCGACTGCGAGTTGCCTTTGATAAAGAGTCGCAATTCCGTTTAGATTAACCGCGACTCAAGCTGCGTTGGCACAAATAATAATTCATTAATTAAATAATGCTCACTTCTATCGAAGCACAATGGAAGAGGAAACAATTATGAGAAGCAGCGGCAGAGGGTAAACGGGGTTTTAATACAAATGAATTTAATTAGAAATAAAAATGGAAGCAGTAAAGTATATGCGGGGGTTAAGCTGTCTGTGTGTAGCTGTGTGCGTGGGCGTATTATTATGTCTGTATGTGTGTGAGTGCGTGCCCTTGGCATGCTATTCATAAGTACTTTTACTTGCTGCGCCAATTGTCGACACCCTCGCGGCATTTCTAGTGCTTCCAAGGATATGCCAAGCGTAAATTGCCAGCGACGTTTGTGGGATTTCTTGACTGAACCTTGTTCTCGCTATTCTTAAACGACGATTGCTGGCGAGCAAAATAAAGTTTCTAAAAGGAAAACTTGAGCAATTTTCTTTCTTAAAAATAGTGTAATAACTAAGCTCTTAGTGGGAAAGAATGTCAGAGAAACCAGAGTAGAGCTATTATATATAATTGACGAAGGTTAGCTGAGAAAGAAGTCAGATTTCACTTACATAAATGCAAGATATGTATATGCATAATATATGGGATAACACAGCTCGGGTTCCAAATGCTGATATACATAATATAGCATTATATTACGCTATATTCGGTAATGCAAAGCAAGGACGAGCAGTAGCATAGTTTTATAGATGATTTGAATAATATAAAGAATTCAGAGTTACTTTTGATATTATATATTAGCATTTATAAAAATAATTTTTTTTTGACTCAGCCTCATACTCAATCAAACAAAATAATATTATGCATACTATGAAAAAATATATAATAATTGTTACTAACTTATAGCTTATAATCTAATCGATATTGATCGAGGTTAGAAGCAAAGCTAATAGAGCGGTCTTTTATAAATATATATAATAGCATTACAAACATTTAATTCATATTTATAAAAAAAAGATTTATAATTATAAAGCATTCAGCTATAATAAATTCAACAATAATCAAACAAATTAAAAAAAAAAGTACCTCCATAAATTCTAGTCAACTCTAACTAAATCCCTTCCTAAAATTCAATTAATTTCAGTTATAATCACAGTGCAATATGCCGCCAAACGCGAAATCGGAAACGGAGCCAGAGCCGGCGCCTGTGTCAGGCGCTGAGCCAGCGGCCGAGCTGGAGACGGCCAATCAGAAGCTGGAAGAAACGACACATCACTCCAAGTTTCGGGAACTGGAGCAGCAGGAGCAGCAGGCGGCCGAGAGTCAAAGAATTGCACAAGTGGAAACAACAATAGCACCAAAAACAACAACAGAGGCTGAGGGTGAGTTCCCCAACATTGATGGATCGCGATCACCAAAGATTGGATATATTCGGGTTTAATCTATGTAGAAGCTGCTACTACATCCGTGCCGGTTATCAAAAAGATTGAGCATGCTGGCGAGGTGGTCACTGAGGCAATTGCTGAACGCACTGGACTGCCCACATGGGGCGTGGTCGCGATTATAATACTCGTATTCCTCGTCGTCTTTGGTATCATATTTTTCTGTGTGCGCAGATTCCTGAAGAAGCGAAGAACCAAAGATGGTAAGGGTAAGAAGGGTGTCGATATGAAATCGGTACAGTTGTTGGGATCGGCCTACAAGGAGAAAGTAAGTATCTGCAATGCCACCAAATCTTAGTAGTTATTGGGTTCTGGTATGCCATAGGTTCAGCCTGATATGGAGGAACTCACCGAAAATGCCGAAGAAGGCGACGAAGAGGACAAGCAGAGCGAGCAGAAGCTGGGGCGTCTCAACTTCAAGGTAAGCCTCGATTCCTAAACGCCGCCCAAAAGCCACTGAACTCGCCACAAATGCAAATGCAAATGCAAATGGCCTGCAACACGCTGTCAACTAACCCAACTAATCCAATACCAGATCTAGTTAATGTCAATGCACTGCCGTTGTTTAACTGTTTTTTATATACACTATGAAGGAAACAGCTGTCGAGTAAAGCCAATTCAAGTCAAGCCAAGTCAAGTCAAGTCGCGTCAAGTGTTTGCCAGAAATACGTACCTTAAGCTACATACCTTACGCTAATATTTGCCTAACTTAATCACTTTCCCACAACATTTGTAGTATTGATCTGAACAAACGCTAAAGCTGTTTCATTTAATTGAAATTTGGCAACTCCTTTGCATATTTCTTTGAGCAATTTTACCAAGAAATATTTGGCATACATAATTATTTAAAATACTTTATAGATTTTGAATTATTTCGGCTAGATAAACTGCTGGTATTTCGTTACATTGCTTACTTAATACATGTATGGTCTTTAATATTCATAGCAGCCATAGAATTTCATTAATATTCCCTAAAATATAATTTCAATATTAAATCGTAGTACGCAAAAAAAAAAAAAAAAAACACTAACAAAACCAAAACAAAAAAAAACATATTCTCTCTGCCTCGCTCTGAGAGACTTCGGGTCTTTTCGTCTTTGTTTTCTGTTCAGCGCCTTTAAGGTGCGCCACGATTGGCTTTTGTGCAATGAGACTTAGTAAATGAGCAACAATTCAAAGTCAATGCAAACGGTCTTCCCATACACATACACATGTACGTGAATTGAGCTCGCGAGCGCCTACACACCAATACATATACCATACTCAGCACAGCAGTCAGCGAACAGCCACAGCGAAATAAAACAAAAACAAAACGGCTGCGAGCTGATCGCGAGCGAGCTCGTTACATTCGAAGCCGATGTCTTCGGCTGCTCTCTATTGTTTCCAAGAGTATGAGCAAAAGAGACAGCTAGCTATGGTAATAAGTCATAATTAAAGTGAGCAGCAAGCGCAGTAAAGAAAGCTAACATAAGGAAAGAGAGCAAGAGATGCTGCTATTTTTGTGAGAGTATTTAATGTTGGAACTGCAATAGTAGGAAAGTTGCTCTCTTTGTACTGGCTCTACTTATGCTTGCTCTCCGCAATGCGCTTGGTGAATAAATGCAGTGGGCAATCGAGGCTCGAGGCGGCCGGATGCTGCTGTGTCTTCTGTTGCTACGCATAGTTTTTATGCATATTAAATATATTTTTATAACCAAACGAAGGAAAAAGTATTTTAAATAATATTGTATGCCATCGAAGCAAATTGAAACGCAGAAAATCTCTCAATAAAATACACAAAATTAGAATGCAGCATACAAGAGTCCATAACACATTTATCCAACTGTAAATTCCTATTATTGCAACTTGTCAACTAATATCGTTTATTCCATCTCTTTCTTGCTTATGGGAACGAATACCGCGCTTGCGGCTATTATTCTATAACCTATGTCTTGCAGCTTGAATACGATTTCAACTCGAATAGCTTGGCCGTCACCGTTATACAGGCCGAAGAGCTGCCCGCCCTGGATATGGGCGGCACCTCAGATCCCTATGTGAAGGTATATCTGCTGCCCGACAAGAAGAAGAAGTTCGAGACAAAGGTGCATCGTAAGACCCTGAGCCCCGTCTTCAACGAGACATTCACCTTCAAGGTAAGCCTGACTATAGTGGATATAATGAAGCTCGCCCATCTCACTTGGCGTCTGCACGCAGAGTTTACCCTATGCCGATGCCATGAACAAGACACTCGTATTTGCTATATTTGACTTTGATCGCTTCTCGAAACACGACCAAATCGGCGAGGTGAAGGTGCCACTGTGTACCATCGACTTGGCACAGACCATTGAGGAATGGCGCGACCTGATCAGCGTTGAGGGTGAGGGTGGACAGGTATGTAGAGAGTGGCCCATGGCAGCCTCATATATTTTTATGAATATCACACATATCTATGTATATGTATATACAAAACTATATACATTTATATCAGCTACTTAAGTTATTTAAGTTTTCTTCTTTTTGGTTCTTTTTGAACTGGGGATAAGGGCGGCTTATCCCTGGTGTTTACAACTCTCTATGTATATGTACTTAACAAACTAAATGTGCCTCTAAGTGTGATTTATTTAGTTTTAATTGATTTGATTTCACTTTGGATCAATCAAACAAACAACAACTACAACTACAACAACTACAAGTACAACAACCAATAACTGTTGCTTATCATTTTGATTTCGATATTTGGGTTAGTTTAAGTTGTCCCACAGAACAAGCCACAAACTACAGAAACCCAAACAGAATACAGAAACAGCAAACTCAAAGCGTGTGAATTTGTTGACTCATGTAATCTAGACAGAGTATACAGAGTACTATTACCTGAGCTACCGTAACAAAAACCAACCTTATTCAAAATTGTGTTTTGTGTGTAATGTGTAATTCGCAAATATGACATTAAGACCCGCCACAACAGAGACCAAGTTTACTAATCGTATTTTGAAACAAACAAAAACAAAAATAAATATGTAAAAATGTGTGTCGGCTCCAGTAATGTATTTAGCATCCCAGCTCCATTCAATGTCCTCGAAAGTACAACAGAAACAATTTACAAAGACAAGCACAACATGAACAAAGTAAATACATTAAATGACAGACAGCAAATTCCAAAGTTTCTCTTCAATTTACTCTTCACACACCCAGTTCGAAATGCAAATCTAAATAACAACTCGATATAATATTCAAAAGTATATACATATATATCTATCTCTCTCTATATATACATACATATATATAACAGTTGTAATGCTCCATTAAACCCAATAACAAAACCAACAACAATAACAAAAGACAAACATGGAAAACAAGGCTACGTTAATTTTTGATCAACTTGAAGTTTCATGTGGACACAGTTGATCAAAGATTATGAAAACCAATAAATAAAATACTCAATTTGATTTGTTTGCACATCATTTTGAAAACTTTTTGATTTTCCTTTACAAAAGAAAAAACCAAAAACAAAACAAATCTAATCAAAAACACACACACAAAGTACAAATAACTACTACTACTACAACTGAAATAAAAATACTCTTCAATTTCTCTTTCTCCAATTCCCCCGTCAACAAATTGTTTTCAATACATACATAAATATATTACAAATATAAAACTCTTGTTTTCTTGAACTTTTGTAGAAGGTAAATACAATCAAACAAATACTAAAAAGTTTTAAAAGAAACAAATACCCAAAAACCAAATACACCTACTATGCATACAAAAACTTGTTTAGTTCTCCTTCATTTTCGTTTTCTTTATCCTATATAACTTGCTCTGTCTCTTTGGTCTGTCGCTCTTGTATACAACAATAACAACAACAAACACATATTATAATTAAATAACAATTTTAATGCATCGAACTACACACACACATACACACACACACACACCTATGTATAGATACACTCCCTCTATACACTCTGAATACTTGTATTATATAAATATATTCTATATCCAAGATAATCTTACTCAAATATATCCAACTAAGTACTTAAGAGAGTTTGTTGCGCATCGTTCTACAAATTTCTCTTGTTATGTCTGCATATTTTCTCGCATCATTAATATTGTAGTTGAATTGTTTAATAACTCTAACAAATTGTCTATATCAACTTGCAAATGCAAATAATTACACTGCAATATTATTTTGTTGAGAGGATTTGTGGCATAATCACTAAAGAAAATAGCATGGTCTACGAAATTATAAATATATATGTATATCTGTATATAAAATCTATGGAAATCTCTATAACTTATACAGACGAATTGCTAGTAAAAATACCTAAAACTCTGCCATACATTTTCCACTCAACAATGCACATTTTTCCCCCTGTCTGCTAAATACACAAATTTTCCCTTTCAATTTGCACTGTTATTTGAACTATTTAAAGCCCTGCCCCAACAGTAAAATCCGCTAAATATTTGCATTTAAGTAGCCTTTAACTTGTGCACCCAACAACTCACATATCAATTAAGATTATATACTAAGAAGAAACAAACCACGCAAACACACTAAACACTAAAAAACTGACACAGTTACATACAAAGACTGAACCACATGAATGAAAACAAGAAAAGAATAGTTAAAGAAGAAAAATAACAGGCAAAGACATCAAATTATTCGGTAAGCCGAATATTGCATACAATTGCAGTAAAAATTTGTGAATATGATAACGAATGAATATATGTATATAATTGGTTATACAAGGAATATGAATAAAGAATATAAAACAAAAACCAAAAATATAATTATATTTTATGATGAGATCATATTGATAATATATTGAACTATATGAATATATAGCTAACTATTGAGAATAATGAATATCCGATTGTCCAACATGTGCATATATATTTAGGATTTCTTTTGTTTTCATTTGAAATGGGATATTTAAATATATCCTTCTGTGAGCTTGGCAGCTATCAAATTTAAAAGTAAATCCCATGAGGACTGACTATGTTCAAGCTGTAGTCTACTTTTAATATTTACCCAAAATCTTCTCTTAGACTATCAATAGTCTCGATTACTTCACTAGCTAATAACCTTCTTAAGACCATCGGTTGACTAATTGCAGGCAGTTGCTAGAAAAACCATAGAGTGATTTTAGACTTGCCATAGTCATTTTACTGTTAACCTAGCTGTGGCTTAGCTTGTGACTTATTGTAATATACATATAAACTATCCAACCCACTAGTGGCCTAGTCTTTGGTCTAACGATGCTCTAATTACAGTCTACCCTTTAGCCATTTACTATCTATACTACTATAATATATATTGCTACTGCAATCTTCACACCTGTCTTTCCTTCAACCCCATTATATACTCACTGCAATTGTACGGTATAAAAAAAAAAATTTGAAAAAAAAAACCAATTATGTTTAACAGCCGAAACACAATCGTACATACAACACATAAACATATATATAAAAGAAAAGTATTTCAGCTGCATGTTTTTGCTTAAGAACTATTATCTTCCGACTATATACTCTACTTGAGACATTTATGCCACCTATATTAGTGCGCTACACAAACTTTTTGACTATATTCAACACACGCAAGCTGAACTCACACCTGTAAACACGCACACACACACACATTTATATACCCTGACACGCAGACACAACTCAAACAACTTGTACACTTAAACAAATTCGTTGAAGCAAAACATTTACTATTTTTGATTTAACAACAATTTGCCAACTTATTGAAATATTAATGGAACTGCAATTGAAAAATCTTTAATATGCTCTTCATTTTTCTCTTTAATTATTTTTAAACGTATCGCTAAAAAAAATATAAAAACAAATAAAAACAATAAAACCAAAATCAATCAACAATCAAAAAAAAAAAAAAATCTATACAACTCGACTCAAAATTCACCAAAAATTGAAACAAAAATCTTTGAAATCAAATTCAATATCCAAAACTCTACTTTACTCGAACTCGAAATTTGACTCATATCGAATAACAACATCTGGAACACCCAATGAAATGCCTTGAACGAACATGTAAGTATCGAAACTCTCCTTGGGAGAGAAACTTCATAATTATCGTTATTTGCTTTGGTTGTTGTCCTCATAAATGTGTTCAAGTTATTTTCGTTGTGTTTGTGTTTTGTTCCGTTAAATAATACAAAAACAAAAAAGAGAAAAACAATAAAAACGAAAAAGAAATTAAATGCAAAATAAAATTGTTATTAAAACTTAAAAAATACGTGAACAACTTTTGTTTTCATTAAGGTAAATGTTAAAATGCTTCTTTCGTATTTTGATTAATAGACCAAATTCTATTTTATGTTCTTCTTCTATCGCTGTCTCGCCCGATAAATGTATAATGCAATTATATATATCTACATATATACCTAAATATATTTATGATTTGCGAATTGTTTGTGTGCTGTAATGTTTAAGCAGAGCTTCGATGACAGTCAGAAACAAATATATATATAAAACAAATGATCAACAAATTTGATTTAATTACCATTATTTTGATTTATTTGAGAGTTATTCAATTTCTTACTTTTCTATATATTTTGCTTATGATTTGTTTTTATTATGGTCAGCATAAACATAATTCACCATTCAACATTCGACATGAAAAAGTCTTGAGACATTTTGAAAGCCCATGCAAAGCCAAAACTTTCAATTCAAAAACTCAAATTCTAAACTCAAACCAAAGTAGCGGTAAGTGACTACTCGAAAAAAAAAAACAATCTCACTCTCTCTTTCTCTCTCTATATCTCTCTATATATAAATATATATATATATATAAATTACTGTTCCTCTCTCTCTCTCTCTATCTCACTCTGTTAATATATAACGCTCGCTCGTTCGCTCGCTCGCTCTCTATATAAATTAATTTACTTTTAAACTTTAATTATTCAAAGAACACACTTAGTTAAACAAATTAAAAAAAAAACCAAACAACAATTATTTCACAACAAAATCCCAGGTTAGTTTGTACAAATTGCTTTGGCTTTGGAGAACTGAATTGAAGCAATTGGCAATTGATTAGAGTCTATGTCTAACGAGAAAACGAAATCCAAATCGAAAATCGCAAATCGCAGATCGAAAACTGAAAATCGATACCCAAACAAATGCAAATGGTTCCAACCAACTCAGGGTTTATATACAATATCATTAAAGTATTCTACTTAGATAATGCTAGACATCATAATTTTGTTATCTCTCGATTGTAATATATTTATATAACTATAATTACTCTGTGATGCCTTTCATGTACATAGACATAAATAATATTCACTTACTTTAGCTCGTTCTAATCTCTCGCTCGCTCTCTTTCTATATATCGTATATATATATGTATACATTTGTTTTTTTTTTTTCGTAAATACTTACTACATTTTTTTTGAGGCCTCTGAGGCCCGCCTAGTTATCCAAAACGAAACGTAGCCAAACTGTACATATCCTACGAATTGGCTGTCTTGAACCTCTCTCACTCTCTTTCTCTCTGTCTGTCTCTCTCACACATTCGTTTCGCTTCTTATATCAAAACTATTGACAATATAAAAACACTCCGTTTTGCTTTTTGCGCCGTTGGTTTTGAGCTGGGTTAATTGATATACAGTTTGTCTATAAGCATTATGACTTGTGCGTAAGTTTTGTGTCTTTGAGCAGTAAATAGCAACAACAACAATATACATCCAAAACTATAAATAAAACCAAAAACTCCGTACAACAACAACTACAACAAAAAACAACTAAACAACAACAAAAACTACAAGGAGATAAACAAATAACACGCAAACAAAAGTAAATGAGTTTGTTTTATTTGTTTAGGTTTAGTTCATAATCAATTTTCAGTTCTACTCACATACATATACATGCTACTATACACTCAATATCGTGTATAGACAAGTGTGCATATATACATACATATACTTTAACAAATCGAAGCTCTAAGACGTGCAGTAAATGTATTTCCATGTACTTATTTGTGACGTTTTCGTTTTGTGTCAATATTAAACTATAAATCAAGTTAATGTAACACTATTGTTTAAATATGTACTTAAAAACAACTAAATTAACTGTATACGAGTACTACGTGTCACCCCAAACTGTCCCCGTATGGCTATATGCGGATATATGTATCTGTTTTAGTTAATGTGCAAACAGTACAAATATATAGTGACTGTTTGTCTGCAATCCTCCTATATTCTATTCTTATATCGTATTCGAATATCGTAATTAGATTTTAATTGATATTTCAAGCGGACTCTGTTAACTTCCATTTTTATTTATTTCCTGGAAAGCTCTTCAACTAAACTTTGATATGTCCTCAAGAAAATTATGGCAAATCGATTTTTGTTATAAATAAAGAATCTGAATGAATTTATATATCTTAATAATTTAACCACCTTCAATATGAATTTCTATTGGTTTCTCATCCCAGAACAAGGGATATAGTTCGATTACTTCCAATCGAAATATCGTTAAGCTCCTTCACAGAGCTCAGCCAAGAATGTTGCTCATAGAGCCTCTTCAGCATATCCTGAAAAGTCCTTCCGCCCGTCTCGAACAAAAACCTAGCTAATATATATATTTATCTGTATTCGTATCTAAATCGTGTTAAATGTAACCCAACAATTTTCTTAGACCTTATGTAAAGTGTTCAATGTTGTGAACCCAAATCTTGTATCTGAACCAAAATCACTAATCCATAAAAACAATTTCGTTTTCTTAACTCTTTTCTGTCGCACAACAAACAGGAAAAGCTTGGTGACATCTGCTTCTCGCTGCGCTATGTGCCGACCGCCGGAAAGCTAACGGTTGTCATTCTCGAGGCCAAGAACTTGAAGAAGATGGACGTCGGTGGATTGTCTGGTAATATGGCGTGCTACCAAAGCGTTGTCCAAATGCGAACGGCGATTCCCCCATTTGAATCGCCGACAATTTTGGCAACGCTTCAGTGTCTATTTAAATACTCTCCCGTATATCTATATCTATGTGTATATCTATATTTGTATAACCAAGTGTATTTCAGTTTTGGTATTTGCTTTGTTTCTGATCTGATTTTGAGTAATTATCTTTATTTTGGTTTCGTATCAAGATCAAATGATGAAATGCAAACGCCAAGGCAACGTTTGCATCGAGCAAAGTATTCAATTTCCAACGTTTTTTTCTACCCAATTAATTTTTTTTGGTCAATTCGCAATATTCGATTTTTCAACTAATTTTTAGCGCAAATTTTCGACTTGCATAATATTTTTATATAATACTCTTCTCTCTCTATCTCTCTATTTGTCTCTAAGTCTTAAGTAATATTTTGCGTACGCTAAAAATAAATAAATAAATATCATTCAATACCAATCAATGGATATATTGTCGTTCGGCAACGTTCCCATCACCCAAAAATACTGCACTTTTTTTAATAAGAAAAAAAAAAAAACAAAAACAAAAACGTATAGAATGCTAAATTCGAACGGCTATTGCTATCAAAGATTAGCGGTATATTTAAATTCGCTTGCTTCTAGCTTCACTTTTGCATGTTATTTAATAACTACTCAATCGACATCAATTGAAATTCAAACACTTGCATTAAGTATTTCGGAACTCCTCGACCTAGAGGGGAACCAAATGCAAACGTTGCCGCCGAATATATCCAAAAACCAAAAGAAACTTCCTTTAATGAAGGAAGTTTTCAAGTTCTTCTAGGCTTTTACAAACAACAGAACATTTTTCAAGTATGTTTTTGAAGAAGCAATTGACATTCTTTCCATGCTCTAATGTTATTCGATCTGAAATTCTGAAATATGATGAGACTATCTAACTTAAATAACTATATATTTTCGTATATTATGATTTCGTTGTTGTTCGCCTTGAGTTTCAAGTGTTTAAATGTTCCAAAATATTATCGTTAAACTAATTAACTAAATCTTTCAATAAATATATATATATGTATATTTGATTTTTAATAATTCTTTTCATGAGCAGGCAAACGAAAGTGGAAACAAATCTTCGAATAGCAATAATTATCGATAAACGCTAAACGATCAACGATCAACGCATCGTGTCAATTCTATTTTCATGGGCTCTTTGTAAATCTTGCGATTTTCCATATGTTGATACGTTTCAATGCGATGAAACCTTAAATGCTGAACCCAAAGCATATAAGAGTTTATTAACTTTCTAAGTTCTATAGTTGCCTCACATCCCTCTATGGGATCGGCCTTTATTTTACCCAAACGTTTCTGCTTTCATTTGTTCTGGTCATTAATACGTTTTTCCTTTTCTTTTTATTGACGTAAAATTTGTTCACTAATCCTATAATCGATAATATATATACATATATGTTATTATTAACAATCCAAGTACCGTTTTTCGTTATATGTATGTGTGTAAACTGTCAAAACAAACAAAACTAAGAAAAAAGCTAAAAAACAAAAATCTGCTCATCAATTTCAAACTTTTACTTTATTATTATAAAAGAAAATGTTTTCTTTTTCTTTCTTTCAATTTTTTCTATTTTATAGATCCATATGTGAAAATTGCAATCATGCAAAATGGCAAACGTTTGAAAAAGAAGAAGACAAGTATCAAAAAATGCACCCTCAACCCTTACTATAATGAGTCGTTCTCATTTGAAGTACCATTTGAACAAATACAAGTATGCGAGAATGTATTATACTATCCTATAAAAACCTACTACTACTACTACTACAACTACTACTACTACTATTACTACTACTACTACTATTACTCTACTACCAATACTACTGCTACTACTACTTACTACCTACTGTCAACTGTACCTAAAAGCTGTTCCTTTCTGAACTATCAACCAACAACAAAACAAGTTTCAGTCAACAAACCCGCCTTCCAAACTCAAACCACACACTTAGCCCTTATTCGTGCAATTTGTTGTTGTTAATATAACTATCTTTATATATACATATATATAAATATATATTATGTACATTACATCTATTGAATATTCGTATTCTACTGCCGAACTCTTAAATCAAAATGTTTAGCCAAAAGCAAACAAACTACAAAATTACTTTCGTACTGCCCAGAAAACCCTCCAAAAACCCTACAACTTATTTAAATGTTATATGTGTGCCCCACCCAAAAAACAATATATATATTGTATAACTTAACCGAAAACGTATTCAATGTTCAATGTTGTATTTAACCAAAAAAACCAAAAAAAAATTACACACTTTTTGCTTTATGTTTTGTGTTCCTATATGTATATTTCGCTCAACGACTGCCACGCCCACATGCCGGCTGTAAATAATAACAATTAAGATGCTGAGCGCAGCAAGTTGTTTGCGAATATGAAACCAAAAATATTTAAAACTTGCCCTGATTTGCTTTTGTGTTTCGTAGTTGATTGAGATTGATTAAGTGAAAATATTTTAAAAATAATTTTTAATTTTATTGCTTAGCTCTCTGACTCTGATTCTGATTCTGATTTGGTTTTTCAAACTATCTATCTATATATATAAATATTTATATATGTTCTATGTTGATTTTGACACAGACAATGACAATTTGTTGTGTTAGGTTTAGGATTCGTTGCGCTTCGTAGTTGAAACTACACAAGAATTTCAGATACACCTCAGAGAACACAACACACAAAACGTAAAATGTAGCTACAGATTCCGGTAAAAGCAGCGAGCAGTAGTGCCGTTCGCTCTTGCTCGCACTCTCTATCTCTTTCTCTTTCTCACTCTATCTCTATTTCTGTCTCGCGATAATTGAGGTTCAACACACTCACTCTTTAACTACAAAAAGAAACTACAAAGAAAAACCTATAAACTACCTACTACTACTCTTTCCATAATACAAACTATCGCAAACTATCGTCAGCGGCGTCAATAATGCACCACAATATGGGTACATTATTTTGACACTGTCTTCTGATTTGAATATCGAACCACCAACCACCACCAACAACAACAACAACCAACCACTCAAACTACAGTACTACTACAATACAAGAAATACAGTACAAGCTTAAGCATATCTATATATACTTTGTATATATACTATATGAGAACACCAAAGAGAAGTATAGCGTATCAACATAACATAACATACCACATTCCAAACAACGTTGAAAACCAAACCATATCTCAAGAACTTCGGCTGCTAGTCCAAGACCTGCCCCCCAAATTCGCCCCCACTAAACCTGAGTAGCAACGCAAAGGAAACTTTCGTATTCTGACTAGGAAAAATATGTACGACAAATGGGATTGAATATTATACATTTTCGTTTACACGTATTTAATGAACATTTTTCTTTTTGCTTCAGCTTAAATGTTGACAAAATGTTGTATATAGCTATATATCAAATAAAAAGTAATTTGTTCATTAGCCCAGGTTAAAGAGACGTGAACTATACCAATATACATTTCTCTATAAGATCATTACACCAGCAAATACGAGGGACACTCATGCGCTTTTCACTTCAACTAACTCTCTCTCTATCTATCTATCAATATCTCTACATTTCATTTTCTTTGGTTTTTTCATTTTTATTTTAAAGCTTAGTCAAATGCATGCAATGCTTGTTATAACGAAAAATAAAATAAAACAAAATCCATTCCAAACATGGACCCAGCTTTACTTCATTCACTTTAGAAATTGTATTTAATGGCGCTTTTTGTAATGCTTGAAAATATGTCGCCCACCTTTTTAGATAAAACTCCTTTAAAGCTTGTACCCCCACTCTGATGAGACTCGCTCTCTTCTCTGTAAGCTCTACAGCTCTGTTTAAGCCCATAAAGGGCTGTTCCAGGACTCCTGACCAAAACTCTGCATAACCGTTAACTCTTGCACCTTGTTCCAACAGAGCACCCAAATAACTGTAGTTCAACTATGCCTATGTAAAATGCTTCCCAAAAACGACAATAAACAGTTCCCTCCCAACTCAATACCCCAAATTCAAAGAAGGAAATACAAAACACGTTTATCTCTCGGCAAAAAGTTCTACATCCCAATACAAATTCTATGCTCCACGCATAGCAGCTCCATCCCCCCGTTTCAAGTGACCGTTTAGATGATGAATATTACAGATTGATTATACGTATAAACTAACGCTCTGCTTTTTGCCATTGCCAACCGCTTGGAAATTGTTTAGAAAATCTGTCTTGTTGTTACTGTTGTGGATTACGATCGTATTGGCACCTCCGAGCCGATCGGACGCTGTATACTTGGCTGCATGGCCACCGGCACCGAATTGCGTCATTGGTCCGATATGCTGGCCTCGCCACGTCGACCCATAGCACAATGGCACACTCTCAAGGATCCCGAGGAAACCGATGAAATACTAAAGAATATGAAGTAAACGCGACATAGCTGATCAATGCAGGTAAATAACATAGGAAGATCCTCTTCTAATCTGCACTCTATAATGCAATTACATTACATTTTCAGAATAACAGCACACCTTAGTATCACACATACATATAACATATGAAAGATGCAAACAAATAACCAAAGAGAACTCAAGCGAACCGTCAACATTGAAATCGTATCGGATCATCGGATCATCAAGAACCTTAGTGAAGGACACCTACAAAAATCAAGAAAAACCCAAACAACAATCAATACAAAATATCATAGTTAATGCAAAATGTTCTTGTCGTGCAGTTCATACAAATGAGATCAAGGATAAATGATAATACAAAGCGAAACCATTCCATTCCAGAAAGAACTAAACGCTTAAGTTCTAACCAAGACATTTTTATGCAAATTTTTGTCCAATAGGAAAATTATTTACTAAAATGATTCCATTTAAATTAAACTCATTTCATTTCAAATTCGTTTATTGTTGAAACATAAAAAATATAGTTAAATAAAATTGAAAACAAATTCTACGAGTATGTTGAAAATTCAATTCCAAAAGTCTATATACTCAATATATAAAATAATACATATATGTATATTCAGACATTAATTTAATGGTGAAAGGACAAACTAAATTTTTAATTTTATAATATTATCATTTTTATTTTTTAATTGAATGGATAAAAGAAATACAAGCAAACTGTTTAAAATTTATTAGTAAATCAATGAAAATATTAGACATAATAAAAATTAAAAAGAAAAAGAAAATAAACTGTTATGTAAATTATTTATTTATATTTAATTATGGAGCATTATGTATTACTATAACGGTGTAAGTAAATAAAAAATAAAAAAAAAACAACAAACATGCCAGACATATTGAGAAAAGAAACCAAAAAAAAAGTAAACTAAATATATTATATTGCGAGTCTATATATAAATATATATATAAATAATTTATGTATAACCCTTGCATAGACTTATGTTATATATACACAAATCGGCGGAAAAAGTTATATGAGGTAAAAAATTCCGACGTATAAGTAGAAAAAAAAAAAACACGACAAAACAAACAAACAAATAACATCAGCAACATAAAAGCAAATACAACAAAAGTTTAACTTTAAATCGTGATTTCAATGGAATATATATCATCAGTTATATAAATTACTTAACTTATATATCAAACGTTTACTCTAACTTCTCATTTCTAGGAATTTTCTTTGAATTCGAAAAACAATTGCTGATTTTGCTTTCAGTTGCATTCTGCTTTATGTCGAACTCTTAAGGTTTCTAATACTCTAAAACTTTTCGTATTTGATTTATCATAATTTTGGAAAAGCATATTAGATCATAATGAGCATATATATTATATATACATACTAAATAAATGATTATTAAAATGGAAAATGAAAATAAAAAAAAAATACAATGTTAAAACAAGAAATATTAAGAACAATAATAGTTATTACTATTTATATATTATATTCAAGCATATATATAAACATATATATACATATATATGTATGTATGTATATGTATATGTATATATATATACGTGAAATATAAACAATATACATTTATATATACATATATATAAACCTCTATGATGTTATACCAACTCAATGAACTGGCAGAGAATATGAAACAACTAAAACAAAACTCTTAAATATGCTGTAAACAATTAGTTTAATTGCAAGCATATTCCGAAAATTGAGAGCTGGCCATAATTATTATTGATTATTTCCATATTGCAAGTAAATTGAACTATTAAATTAGATGTTTTTGTCCTGTAAAAAATAAACATAAAAATGGTATATATAAATTTATAATAATTATTACAAAATAATTATAATGCGTAGCTGGGGATCGGCAGAAGTCCCGCACACAGTTTGTAGTTATGTTCACCAAGTCGAAAAAAGAAAAACAACAAAAAAATTAAAATGAAAAAAATACACACAGACACAGCAAATACAATACAGAATACAATACCAAGCAACAAATATTTATGTAATATAATTCATCTAAATTACACAAATAAATAAATAAATAAATGTCTTAAAGACCCCGTAAACAATTCCACAATAACTAACGAAATATTGTTCATATAAACCAACCAAAAAAAAAAAAAAAAAAAACGTACTTTGCTTTTCCAAATAATAACTGTAAATTATCAAAACCAAACACAAGACACAAAACTTACAACAACAACAACAGCAAACTATATATATGATAAACCAACCAACAAAATACTTGAATATTAAACAAATTATATGAAATTATATAAAATGATGTTGATTATTGATTTAAACTGATGAATGAATAAAAGGCAAATGATATATAAATATATATATATATATATGGTTATACATATGAATATATATATATATATGTTTATGTATGTGTGTATTCATGCATGCATACATACATAAGCACACATATATATATGCTTATATATACTATGAATATTATCAGAAGAAATGAAAATTCATTTGCGTTTTTCTTCAGTTTGGTTACAATTGTTTCCACACGCTGTACACAATTTTGTAGAACAGTGTATTTTAACAGACTACATGTACATACACACACCCACACACACACACACAAACAAAAACACACCCACAGCCACCCATGAACTGACCAAAAAAAGAGAAGTAAAGCTAAACTAAAACTAAAATTATAAATAAATACATGGATGTACATGGATGATTACCGTTAGGCATACATCAATTTAGCATGTTTACAGTTAGGCATACCTCAGTCTATATAACTGTTTAGTTTCGAGATGTTTTCAATGCAAACCGCAGCAACAGCAGCAGCGCAGGAGCCATCACAAAGAGCACAAATCAGTAGATGAAAAAAAAAAGAGCAAATATATTACAGTAAAATCAAAAAGTAATGCAAATATTTAAAAACAAAAGGAATATCCATAAATAACAGATCGAGAAAAAAGCCACAAGCTGTAGATGTCCATGTATATTTATTTTTAGATATTTATGTATGTAATTTATATTCGATAAATCAGGCATAAATGCATTTAACAAACCCATACGAAAACCATGAGAAAAGATCCTAAACCAAATGAATAAGAAAACAACAAAAATACGATATACATACATATACATAAATATATACATACATACATATATATCGAGAGCGCACCTGAATAATTGGCATAATGAATGGAAGCTAGCAGAGAAATTGCACTTACATACACACATACAAACATACATAGCGATGCGTGTGTATGTGGTATGTAACATATACATACAGACATATTTGAATGAATAAAGAGCTAGCGAGACATATATAAGCATAAACTAGGTATACCAAAATATAGGGCAAATGTTTGATGTTGAATTATAAGTTAAAGGCCACATTGCGTGCGCATAATATGCAAATACATATGGAATATAACATAGCATACATGGCATACATGC